>JAJJMA010140242.1:12063-29450 GCA_023529015.1 Papaver nudicaule
TCTACCCACAAGACACCCTGTTAGCGGTGGGCACCTTGAATCAAGGCTATATAAGCTGATGATACATTCACGCCCACTACCAAACGACCACGAGGACCTCACTTTCTGAGGCGTCGAGGGGACGATAAATGGGATTAACATCTACCTATAGAGGAAGATGGAACCCTGAGGCAGCTAATTAGCTTGCATTTACGGAAAATGGCAAGCGAGTTATGCAGCCCAGGGACCTCCTCCGAAAAAATAAAAACAGCCTTGAGGAGGGGCATCAAAAGAAAAGAGTGGAGAAACAAACAAAAGGATCCTTTATATATATGATCAGTACAGAACAAGGAACGCAACAACAAAAAAATATATGTATAAACAAATGATTCGGAAGAACACAACCAAAAGAGGCAGAACAATACTGCTACTAAGGGGAGGCATCGTCAAAAATCTCCATTTCCTCCATAAGATCTTTGTCAACTCGGATATCATCTTCGTACGTTCGAAATCCGGAGTGGTCTTGCCTCGAAGGAGTAATTTCCAACACAGTCGCAGTTTCCTCCTCACTTTCCTCTTCGCTGTATTCCGCAGCAGACCCTTGAAATAAATAGTGACTCTCCTTATCAAAAACAATAACTGGGGCCCCGCCAGTACACCCCTCAGTGGAACCCTCATGACTTCGGGAAATATTATTCACCATACTGATAGTTTTCACCCCCGCACCATCTGCGAGGTCATTTTTTGAACCCTTGGTACCATCTCTAGGACACTCCTTGGGACCATGTTCGGATCCACAACCTGGACCATCACGGACACCCTTGGAGTCCTCCTCGGCACCACCACCAGGACTCCCTGAATGTCCGCCTTTGGAATCATCATCAGCATCATCATCATCATCATCATCTTCATCATCATCACCAGGACCATTCAAAAACTTTTCTAGCAAGCCTCTCCTACGAAGTTCATCCCTAGCTAAAGCTACATATACCTCCTGAGGAAGTAAATACTTATCACCAGGAAGTCTGGCATCCGAGTCACGCGCACCAATAGGGCCATAAGTAGGAGGATCAATACCAATGGTCCTAAAAAGAGAATGACCATGCTTTCGACAGGCCATACTAGTAGCAAAGGCAGTAGTTAGAGCAGATCGGGAAAGAAGTTCTTCGACAGCCTGACCATGTCTTAGCTGATGATGCAGGAGGGAAAACCAGTCACCATGTTCCTTACACTCGCCTGACATTGAAGACGGAATTCTCGTTCTTCGGACAGTTGCTCGGCGCACTTTGTCACCTCTTCCGAGCGACGCTTGCGTTAAAGCTCAAGTTCTTGAGAAAATCTGTTCATATCGGCAGAGCGACGCTGACGTTCTTCGACTAGTTCTTGGGACAGTTGTTTAACCTTGTTTTCAGCCTCCAACTTCCGTTCGGACTCATTCACCAGCTGATTGGAAGCATCGTCCCTCGCCGTTATGGCATCAGCAGCCTGCTTCTGCAAATTGGCTTCAATACCTATAAAACATAAAAACGAAAAAACATCAGAATGATGGGACGATCAATATCACTCAAGGATACGACAGAAGCAGAGCAAGAGTAAAACTGGGTTAGCTCCCTACTTTCTTTAACAATCATATATTCCGAAACCTCATGCTGATTGGAGAAGCGAGGCACAAAAGCATTTTTCTTAACATCTTCAGAAGTAACTGTCCCAGTCTTAGCTAGTTCTATTCGATACTCGTCAATAAGACGAGAAAAATAGTCTTTCGACTTCTTAGCTCCAGCAAGTTCCAGACATATGTCATTACAAATCCTTTCCAAAGCATCATTTTTTGTAACCAAACCATTGTTGACATTCTTCAGCGCTGCCATCTAAACCTTCAAATTTTTGACATTTTCCTCTAATCTTTCAATCACAACCCTCCCAGAAGTATTGATTGACCTTTCCAAACGATCTTCATCTCGCTCTCGTGTCAAACGATCCACATCTAGTTGGAAAAAATGATTCTCTCGGGCCAGGGCCTCATTCTTATTTCTCACTTCCTCGAGAAGGCGCTCGGCTTTGTCCCCTTTTTCTTTCTTTAACAAAAAGACCTTCGCTTCTTGTCTTTTCATCCTATAATAATCCACATCTTCTAAAGCTTTGTTCCTCTCTTCCAAAAGTCTATCACTATTACTTCGGTAACTCCCGCTACCCAAGGCACTATGAGACGCTTGTCGACTCTCCCGAAGTTGGTCAAGAGCCAATCTAGCCTCTTGGAGTTTTTTCTCGCTCTCTTCCAGCTCGCCTTTTAAGCAAGCAGCAAGTTTGTTCTTAGCACAACGCTGCAAAAATATATACATAAATGACAGAAGATAAAAAGACCCTTACATATTGAATTCTTTTTCGCACGAGCACTACGAACTTTCTCTTGGGCCAACTCCTCTTGCATCAGGTGAAACTCTCGTTCAAAATACTCAGCCTCGCCAGCCAGATCAAAGTTATGAGACAAAAGGCCAGAGGCATGATAGTCACCCTGACAAAAAAGATTGTAAATACAAACCCCGACAACATCAACTTACAGACAAAGAACACAAAAACACAACGCACCGCTTGAAGAATAGCCAAGCTCTCCTCGTAGGACAAGGGTGGATGGCGAAGATCATAATCAGCCCTGGGACAGTCACCTCCAAAAATATCACCTAACTTCCTGCAGAAATCAGGATCTAAAGGATGCCCCAAGGGATCAGTAGCATAGGCTTCAAGGCGAGTTGAGATTTCGACAGTAAAATCGCTAGGAATATGGTTTTCAAAAAGGACTTCTTTAAACCTTTTCGCAGTATATGATTGCCTATATTTTCTAGCATAACTCGGAGCAGGCGGAAACTTTGAACTCCGAGGATAGCTGGCAACAAGCTCCTTGGAAGAATCCATCTCAACAAATGAACCATCCCTTCGGGGAACAAGAAGGTCAACTGGAGTGACAATTCTTTCCGAGGAAAGAATAGAAGGTTCGGCAGCAGCAGCAGCAGTTATAGAAATTACTATGGCCGAGGCAGAGGCACCGATGTTAGCACTCGGCACAGAAGAAGCAGTAAGCACAACGTCCAAAGCAGCACCAGCGGCAACAGCTGTATGAACTACCATAGCTGAGGCAGAGGCACCGATGGTGGTAATTGGCACGGTAGCTGAAGGATTAATGGCACTCACTTCTTTGATAACCGCTTCAGCTGCCCTCGGTGCTGATACTTCCTTGCCAGCATTCGCTGATTCCACCAGGGGTTTCGTAGCAGCTCGACGACGTTTGGGCAGAACTCCCCTGAGAATTTTCTGAAAAACAGAATTCTTCAACGCCTGAGGAACCTCCGAATTTTCCCCATACTAAAAATCCATCAGATCATTGCTCAGGTTTAAGTCACCCAAAGACTCTCCCCGCAGATAAGGACCCGTCTTTCTCAGAAAACAAATAGAGGCAAGTATGAATACTCTAGAAAAGAACTTAGGAAAGTATTTGTTACCTGCTGCATAGTCTCCTCATCTGCTCGGGAACGCTTTAAGCTGCCCGAAGGCTCCATGGAAATACCCTTACCTTTCCCTAAAGATAGGCGAGATAATCCTCTATCTTCGTCAGAGAAATGAATCGAGAACAAATGATGAGTCCGAAACTCATGCCCTGCATCAAACTCGGTCCGAGGGAAGTACCGGCCAGAATCCTTCCAGCCTCGGAGCACAGGACCCTTAAGAAGTACAGGTTCCGAGTACCAATCTTCATCCATGGAATAGTCCAAGGACCCAGGGATAATATTTTGCTACCTTCCACGAGCCGAAAGCTGACCCCCCAAGGAGCGAATTCGTTGTCTAGAGTTAAAAAGGGCTCGTAATGCTTAAAAAAATTCTCAGCAGTAAAATAGAACTTCGCCGTAGATCCAGCAGGGAAATTATCTTCAGAGTGAAGAACCCATTGATTGATGAGGTAAATGGAGCTGTAAGTAAGCTGCATCACCCCTCGAGGTTTAGGAAGAGAGCAGAGAATGCTGAGAAACAAAGGATTTGAAGGCTTGTAAAAAGGAGGAAATAACCCTGAACAAATTTGATGAAATGTCACCAAAAGCATGCTCTCGTTACATTGATACTCCTCAACCAGCTCTGGAGTCAATCTACCATCAGGAGAACTAACGGCTTCAATATGAAAGCCCTCTTCTTTGAAACCCATGCCTTTCATCTTTAGAACAAGGGCATCAACCTTACAAGAAGACGACATAGAAAAAAGAGCACAGGAAAAAGAAGACTGATACCGCCGGCACCGGAAGTTGCAGAGGCAATGTGGATCAGAAGATAGAAAGGTGATGAAAGGTTAAAAAGAATTGTCTTTATGAAACGATGGGAAGATTGAAGCAAAGGGTCGTGAAGGAAAATGCCGAAAGATCGCCTGATACGAAGTTACAAATTTAGAGGTTTCACGAAAAGAAAACGCCGGCGCCAGGGAAGATGGATACGAAAGAGCTAAAGTGTTTTTAGAGGGAGAACCAAAACTTAAATAGTGAAAGAGGAACCGGCGCTTCCGGTCAGAAGATAAAAATCCGCGAAATCCTCGAGAATAGGAAGAACGTGTCGAAAAATCTCACACCTGGCAAGTAGTGGGGATACATGGTAAGGAAGAGGTGGCAAAAAGGGAATTTCCTCTCCCCGCATCTTCGGTACAAGGAAAGGAAAGAGGCAAACTTTGGAGGGTAAAACCCCTCGGGACACGTGTCAGAGATCCAAGAAGCAAGATCACACCAAAGGAAGAAGTAGCGAAGCTTCGGAATCAAACCAAAGAAAGATGAGACCGAGGACACCGAGTAAAGAATCAGAAGAAAGGTATTCGGACCCTGCCTCAAATGACCGAAGCCCCAGAACCATCTTCGGAGTACCGCCGAAGGAACCGCCTTACTCGACAAGGACTGACACCACCACGATTGAGTCAATTGTCTTATTATCTGTAAACCACCCAAGCTCGGCCTATATAAGGCGAGCTTGGAAAACATTGTAATAGTTGGATTTTTGGGATGTAGCCTAAGTGGCGAGAGAGGGATTAGGTCTGTATCTCCTCTAGCTCCTTAGGATCATATCCATGTAGCAGTAAAACAGAAATATAATCTATTATACGCTTTATTCTTTGATTAATGATTCTTATACATGTCTTCGGTATTGTTCTTGAGGTCTTCGTACCTTGAATAATGTTTAAGTAACTGTGTGTGTGAGTATGAGATCTGAGGGCTATAGAACATGATGCACCTATGCAGATTTTATACCCATACATGGGTAGTGGCAAGGTTGAGTTTCTGAAGATATTGCGCAACTATATGGCTAGCCATGATGCTAATGTCATAGTGGGGGGTTTTCTTTTTCACAGGATTGTGGTTGTACTTCAAAAAGGGATTGGAGCGCAGCTTGTTGCCAGGCTTCCATCTAAAACTGGTAATTCTGTTGATTTTGATTCAGATTAATAATAAATGACTCTTTAAAAAAAATTGCAATTTAATGTGCTTATACCTGAGTCCAACCTTGAACTAAATGTATTTAATTGATTAAAAAAATGACGCTGTCGGATTTCGAGACCAAGTATATATAGGTATCATTATCCAATAATTGTACCACAATTACATTGGAAAATATATAATGAATTATGTATTTTCATGGCACATCTTGATTGATCTTTAAATTCTTTTGATTTCATGTTTGTTCAAACTTCAAACAATTGGTTCACATGTACCGAGACTAAAACTATGTCAAAATTGAAGTAGACACAAGTTTTGAAGAGGGTGTGTCCAGCTATCCAAAATTAGTAGGGGCCCATATTATTTGTGTGTCCATATGATTTTAGTTTAGCTTTTCCACCTTATGTAAATTTTGTTTCTTGTTAAACCACAGAGACAATGTGAAGATTTTGTTAAAGATATTATTAGGTCTGTGGTTAAGCCACAAAGACTTGTTCGATGGCGTCTCATTAGCGAACTTCATAAGCAGTTGGCGAAGTGCAGTTTTTTATGGGAATTGATTGAGGTTATATCCTCTAGTTTGGCTAGTTGTTTTTAGCTTTAAGACTGCTTTGTTAAATTTTAGTTTCCTGTCTTTAAGGTCCTTCTCTTGGTTGGCTGTAAGCGTAGGCATCTCGCTCATGTCTTTCCTTTTCTTTTATAAGAGTTCATGCCGTTAAAAAAAAATGTTGTTCAAATGCGTGTACTGAGCCAGTTTTACTCTATTTTTGAATCAAAACTTGTCCAAGTTACTAGCAAACCAAGAAGGGACACTTCAGTTATATACGCATATGTATCTCGACAACACGTTATGGCTACAATTTCTATCAAGAAAAGGAAGAAGATCCTGACAAGCTAAAGGGATATGAAAGGAAATGAAGCTAAAGGGACATATAATGAAGTAAGTGAACCTGGCGTCATTGGGGCGTACGGAAAAGTTTTGGGGCAGACTTTTTTAGCTACCGAATATAAATTTATGAAACTACTGAGTAGTGTAAATAGTAACATTAACACCACTCGGTAGCTTTTTTCGTACCGAATATAAATCTGCCCCAAAACTTTTCCGTACGCCCCAATGACATGAGGTAAGTGAAGCTAAAGGGACATAAAATGAAGTGATAGGCGAAACAAGAGAATCTTTTGTAGTGGAGTTTAAATGATCCGAATTTATGAGGGTCACTTTATACACAACACTGCCACGATGAGATAACAAAGTTCACTTCTTAAAAAGACGCCGATGTCACTGTAGTATAGTGGTAAAGTCATTGGGTGATGATACCAGTGACCTGAGTTCGAAACTCGTCAGCACCATATTCTTTGCCGATAAAAAAAAAAATCACTTCTTAAAAAGACTTGTAGCTTATTTGGATATAGAAGTACTTCTGATTTCTGCTTCTGGAGAAGTAAAAGTCAATTCCAGAAGTGAGAAGCAAAAATATTTTACTTCGAAAAAAGTTAATTTTTCTGTGTCTAGAAGTCATTCTAAAATTATGTAGCCAAATTAACTTCTTGCTTTTTGGCTTCTAGAAGTTAAAAAACTACTTCTTATTGACTATCGAAACAAGTTATTGGAAAACTATTACATCTCTGTAACTGCCTTAGTTTTCCAGTTTTGTAAAGGGTCTTGAGCAGCGACGGAACCAGGATTTTATGTTTGGGGGACTAAAAAATAACTTTTGAAAATATGGCGGCCGCAGACCGCCCGAAAATTTTGGACATTTTTTGCTATCATACGAAAAGTTTAGTCCCCAATTTTGCAAACCGATAGACCTAAAAGGTTATAGTCGGATAAAAGAAATGGAGAAAATAAAGGAAAAAAAAGGCTATAGTTGGATTCGTGTTGAAAATTTGACATATATTTGGAGGATTTTGAGCTGAAATATTAATTTTGGTTGGACTGTCAGAAACAATTTTGATTTTTCAAAGGGTCTAGATGAAGCTATTTCAAATTTTTGGGTGACTATATTGAGTTTTGTTCAAGTTTTGGGGGGCTAAATAAATTTTTTTTGGGACAATAAGGCTTCCCAAAATGGTTTTTCAAAATTTTAGGGGGGGGCTACAGCCACCCTAAGCCCCCTCCTGCTTCCGTCCCTGGTCTTGAGACCAATAACTCTGTAAATTTGTACAATTTTTCTCTTTTCAATATATCCTTACCATTTCTAAACAAAAAATATACTTCATCCGTTCCAGAAGCATCACTTTGTCTGGAGCGGAAAGGATGTATGTATATCAAGCGCAATGAATATGGTTGCCTTTAAGAATAGCCGAATCTTAAGAACGTTCGACTATATATTCGTTCATTTTATGCAAAAAGTTACTTTTCCGGTCATCTTCGTTCATCGGGAGTGTCTTCTTTGAGTCTAATTTGAGATTGTTTAACGTAGGGCTCTCAATGGGTACCCGATTACCCGCAATCGAACCAGACCCGATGTTTATGGGTCTAGTTATGGATCCTAATATTGGACCCATTAGCAATTTAGATACCCAACGGGTAGGACCCGGAACCTATCGGGTCTAAACGGGTAACATCCATCGGGTACCCGTTTATTCATCTCTTTACTAGTGTTTTTAGCAAAACTTAAGGTATTTGTCTAAGTTTGACATCGATTTTTTAGGTTTTTCATTTTTTGTTAAATTTAATATTTATTTTGACGATTAATAAAATAATAACTATAATATTATACTAAACTAATATTTTGGAGGAAAAAAAACTATTGTTTTTGCAATACCCAACGGGTACCTGGATTCGATGACTACCCGACTCTTTTAACGGTTTCAGTTCTGAGTCCACTAATTTAGAAAGCGGATCCGAAACCGATCAAAATAAACGGTTCCGATTTTGGATAGTTTACTACCCGGACCCATTAGGACCCATCGACACCCCCTATTAACGCGTTTTCTTTTCTTTCTTTTTTTTGGCCAACTAGCTGCTTAGAAAGTTCTCATGCCGACCGAAGTTTCAAAGATCAACAATGAGTGGAATCTCAAGATTGCGAGGACAAGCCAACGAGAAAGCCGGACCCAAGGTCGTCCTTTACTTATTCCCGGTGGTAGCCAAAATTATTCCACAATTTATTGTCCCAACTTTAAATTGATTAAGTTCCGTCTTTAATCGAAATTAATCCATTAGGTAACCAGAATTATTGCACAATTTATTGGCCCTAGTTAAAATTAAATAGCAAAAAGTGCTAGTACTATATCCAAAGAAACAACAAGCATAATATCATTGGTCCCTGCCTGGGTTGCACGGACTCGGACACAGAAACGCGGACACGACACGACACGGATGCGGACACGAGCTAGGTCTCAAAAATATAGGACGCGGACACGTTTATATATTTAGTAAATATAAAATTTAAATATACTAATATATGAAATTAATGCTAGGTGAAGTAGTAAAAAATATTGAAAAGAACAAAGTATGTATATATAGTATATACAACTTACTTTAAAACGTGCATTGTTCAATGGTTAAGCTCCCGAGCTGGGATTATGACGTTAGGATTTGAATCTGAGGGAGATCAATATTTTTTGTACTGAATTATCACTTGAAATGAGAGAGTTGAGGGAGTTGACCGAGTTGACCGCGTCGAACGCATGTCATGGGTGCGTCTGTGTCCGACACGAGTCTGACGCGGACTCGTGCCCAAAACTGGCGCGTCTGTGCAACCCAGGACCTGCCCTTTATGCCAAAGTTAAGGATTTCAAGTACCAATTCAAGCTAATGTTCTCTCTTTTATTTTTCTTGTCTTCTGCATTATTATTTCATTATACCTTGTGTCTTTAGGGCATACAAAAAAAATAGGGTAGATTTTTTTCAGCCATATTTAGTAGGTCGATCAACTATCAAGTAGTGTTAATAAATGCATTAACACTACTCGGTAGCTAATCGAGCTACCAAATATAAGTATGTCCAAATTTTTCTTTTCATATGCCCTAATGACACCACCGGGTATTATTTTCCGAAATAATTTTTGGTTTAGGTGATAATAAAACAAAGACAAAGAAACAACAAGCATAATATCATTGGTCTTTATGCCAAAGTTAAGGATTTCAACTCTTTCAAGTACCAAATTCAAGCTAATGTTCTCTCTTTTCTTTTCTTTTCCTTGTCTTCTGCATTATTATTTTCCCAAATAATTTAATTTTCCCAAATAAAACAAAGACAAAATATCAATGAACCAATTCAATGAACGTTATCTATCTCCGTGAGATTGGGATAGTTTAATATACCTGGCTGAATTAGGCCCCATTTGGGAGTATTAGGCCCCATGAAAAAATAATTCCGGCGGTTGTTATATAGCAAAATCGGAAAACCCCTTATAATTAAAGACTGTTTTACCCTTTCACTATTAGTTGCTAATTACATGATTAGAGTCTAAACAAGATTAATTAGTCTTAATTCTTATATCAAAACAAGATTAAAAATTATCAAACATGATCAACATGAGAATCACCCAAGTTTTTTTTACCAAAATCTTGAATCTGAACAACGCACAATCGGTCTATATATATAGAAACATAAGCCGAATATGCTTGGGTTCTCGAACAATCGGTAAATATTATTATTAAAATAAACCGATTGTTGTTAACCCACCCAGAAATTCAAATAAATCAATCGGTTCATTTATACAAACTATTACACCGAATATAATAACCAAAATCGTCTTATATTAATGGATATAAAGGACGATTATGGGACAAATAGACAAGGAAAACCATATACTTGATCAACCAATAATCGGTTTATATCAGTACAAACATCTAACGATTTCAAAAATTAATTTTTCCTATCGTTAGTTAAAACCAAATTTAGAGAACGATTATGTGCACCAAAGTTAGACAGGAGATTCAGATACTTGAGCATTCTTAATCGGTGTATGTCAACACCATCATCTAACGATTGTTAAAAATGGGTTTTTCATGTTGTCAATAATCGGTTTTGGAAAACGACATTATAGAACGATTGTATACTCTGACAATTTTTGGAATAAAATTGCCAGACAATCGTTCGATGTATACACCAATGTAAACCGATTCTGCCACAAAAACTGACAGAAATCTAAGTACACAAACCACATTCATTCACATAAAGTAGCAACCAAAGTTAAAATCCTACACAACCATACCAAGGAAGTTTAAAGTCGACACAACCAAAGTTAAAACAACATAACGAAAGAGTTTTAATTCAACATAACCAAAGTTAAACAAGTGTTTTCAAACTATTATGAGTTTAACCACGACCACGACCTCTTCCACCACCGCGACCTCCACGAGCACTGGTACTAGCACCTCGAGTCTTTTTAGCTGGTGGTGCGTCTTGTGTAGCCTCACCACCACCACGACCTCTTCCACCACCACGACCTCTTCCACCACCACGACCTCGTTTAGGCCGTGGTTCTTGTGCATCCTCATGTGCAGCGCTTGTTGTGGCTTCATCCCTCCTTGTCTTGCGCTTTGCCCTCTCCCGTGGTGGTTCTTGAGATTGTCCAAAAAGATCTCCACGTCTTTTATTCTCTAGGTTCAACAATTGGTCTAGAGCTTTCTTCATGATCCTCTCACTCCTCTTATCTATACCACCTTTCACAAGCACTGTCTCGAACTCCATGATCATTTTGCCGACTCGAGGTCTCTGTTTTCAATCATACAACATACACTAAGTACATGGATTACCTGAAGTAAAGGCATACTGCCCCCAATTTGATCCTTCTTCGCCCTAGAAGCCTTTCTCATCTCATTCAACAAGAATGCAAGACAAGCAGTGCCCCATGAGATCTCATTCAACCTATCCAAGTCAGCCAAAAACTGCACATAGCTGGCATTCACCCTAGAACCAGATGTGTCGGGGAATATGACACTTCCCAAGATGTAGAGAATGTACGCAGTGGCTGTCGCAGTGACCCGCTCGGGAGCCAAATTGTTCTCCTCATGTAGCCGCAGAGTCCCCATGAATTGGTCCCTCAGAGATTTCAATTGGAATGTCTTCGACCTTTGTTTTCCAGACCACATCTCTACTTTGGTCTTCGCCTTGTCCCAACCCAATTTGGCTTCGGTAAAAGCATAGATAAGATCCCAATCAAGGTCCTTGTCGAAGGCGGAGTCGGTGGGGGCGCCTTCGACGTCCTTGAGGAAGTCCATGTCCTTGGTAAAGCCGATGCTCCTAACTGATTTGCCTTCAATACTTAGACCTGTAATCTCATGAGCATCATCCGGAGTGATGGTCATCTCGCCAAAATGGAAGTGCATAGAATCTGTCTCCGCATAATACCTCTCCATGAAGGCAGAAACAAGTGGTTTGTCATATCCAACTGTGGAAGTACTGGCAATGGCAGGATACAACCCTGAGTTCTTGACGATCTCTACCACTTGAGGGGCTTCACCGCTAGCTAACCACGCCTCCAAAGCTTCAGGATCCTCAGGGCGTTCACCTACCCTTTCCAAGGGCCAGATATCCATCTTTCCCGCCTCCGATTGGTGTTTGAGCAGACGTACTGCATCCTCGTGGTCCTACAAAATGTTGATATGTTTTGTTACATGAAATGAAGTTATGTTGGATGAATAAACGAAGGAAAATAGAACTAAATGAGATACTTACGATGGTTCTGTAGACGATATTGGCCCAACTACCTACATAGCCCCATAAGACGTCCATACCATCCAAAGGTGCACCTAGCTCGTCGTCGGGAAACATCTGCTCTTCGGTTGGCATGTAACTCCTCATTTGTTTCTTAGCCTTCTTTTCTTCAGCCCCCTGTTGTTGTGGTTGTTGTGCTGGTTGTTGTGGTTGTTGTGCTGGTTGTTCAGGTTGTTCAGCTGCCTCCACGACAGTCAATTCTTGACCCGCTGGTTGTTGAACAGTTGTCCCTTCTTCTTGTGTCTCTTCACCTTGAACAGTTGGCCCTTCTTCTTGTGTCTCTTCACCTGCATCAGTTGGAGGTTCTTCTTGTGGTTCTTCAACTGCTGTTGCTGTTGAATCAGAGATAGGTTGATCGCCATCAAGCTGTCTAGCAGCAATATTTTTACGACTGTTTGCACTCAAAGGTGCACCACCCACTCGACGGGGAGCCAATCTAACCTGTGTGGCGTCAGGATCTGCAACAGGATCCTGTCTCTTCTTCTTGACAACCTCTTTACCCTTAGCCTGTGGTTCATTTGATTTCATGTTTTCCCTACAACACAAAACAAGAAAGAAATTAACAGTTACACAGACAACAATCGGCTCACATAACAGCAAATATAAACCGATTATAAACCCAAGGAAACAAACGTTGGACATTTGTGAACATATAAACCGATTATATATTCGTATTTATATAAATCGGCTTAAATAAGTGTTTATAAACAACGATTATAAAGTCACAGGAAAATCAAGATTTGTCTACTACATTAATCGGCTCACAAAAACAATAACATAAAACGATTGAGAAAGGAAACAATAAACGGTGAACATTTTTATGAACATTAAACGATTAATTTCTGCCTCAAACCAGTCGGTGTATTCACATGGAAACAATCAACGATTGTGGCTAAGAAACTTTGGGAGTTTTTTAGCCTGAAATTTTTTGTCAATCGGCGTACATAAGACAATATATATAACGAATAACAACTGAAATCGGCTTACGAAAAACAAAAGATGAAACGATTATGGCATAATTCTTTCGTTGGTTATTCATGCGAAATTGTAACGATTGTGCCCTAGAATTCGAAAAGGCTAATTTCTAAATTTTAGAGGGAAAACTAATCGGTTTATGTTCAATTGAATATAGAACGATGGATAATAATCGGTTTAAAATACTAAAAACATACAACGATTGTTCATCTGCTGCAGTTCCAGAAGATGAACACTTTAAACAATCGGTGGATATATACACTAACATAGAACGATTCTGGAAAACAGTTGAGAACTGTCGGGTTGAAAATCATCAAATTGGAGTGAAAAATCAACCAAATTTCAAATGCAATACCTCATTCTCGTCGGCAGGGGTTGGTTCTTCTTCTTCCGCTTCTCTTTAAGAGCTTCTAATTCTTCTTCACTCGCTCTCTTCGTAATCGGGTTCGACGAGGAAATTTCGTAAACTTTTTCTATATTGATTCCTGGTTGTTTGAAGTTTCTAGGATTCGGTCCTTTGTTCATCCTTCGTTCCATCGTGTTTTATAGAATTAATCGTAATTTTGTTTTTTTGGAAATCGTCGATTAATTGACGATGTTTTGGTTTTGAAAAAAAATGAAAATGAAGTAGAAGAAGAAGAGAGAATCGGTTTATGTTTTGGTTGAAATGAAATTTGGATTAAGATTTGGGTTTTAAGTAGAGAAATTACTGTAGGGGCATTTGGGTATTTTTGGCCTATTTTTAGTTATCCCATAACCACCTCTAAAGGATTGGTATAAAATTCTATGGGGCCAAATACTCCACTATGGGGCCTAATTCAGCCAGGCAAATTAAGTTAGCTCAACCGTTTATTAAAGAATAATACATTTCTATAATGGCGTGAATAACCATTTTACTAAAGAGGATTACAATATGGCCTATAATTATTTTAATAAAGAGGACTACAGTAACACCTATAGTGATGCTTATAACCAATGTTTAAATTTGGTCGTTTTAATGTTACTTATAACAGTTTCCTCCATCATCTCAATTGTTAACCATTTTATTTTCATCTTGACTGTTTCTTCTTCTAATATGTAGTCACTTGCATGATTTTTCTTTCTATCATTTAGCTTGTTTAAAATAGAACACTGAGCTAAGGGTGTCTGCATATATAAGATATGGAGATCGGTGACGGAAAACTAATACCGTCACGCTTGAATTTCATGATTCTACACACTAAAGTAACATGTTGATACAAGAAAATGTTTGTGACTGATTCGCATACAAATGTTGTTCAAAATTGACCCTACGTTATCAATTTTGTGCTATTAAATGGGATAGCCATTTGCCTATAGACCTGTGTTTCAAATTTGAAATCAAAAGTTCCATGCCTCTCAAGGGCATACATGTTGATTTCTTTAGAACTTCTCCACAACAAGTATATGATGCTTGGACATCAAAAATAGAAATCGATTCTAGAAAATCAAAAAGTTATCACATAAAGTGTATCCAAACACTCTCTTAATTAGCTGCCAATACTAGTAACGACCTTTCGTCTCGATATCAAAAATAGAAATCGATCAATCAAATGTTTTTTAGAATTTGTCGATCAATCACAAATATAAATCATTGTTTATATAACTCTACTATGTCTATGTGAAATGTAAAGCTTTTTGTATCTTTGGGGACGAATAAATATACCTAGTGACTCAAAAGTATATTTAAGCTTGTTTTCTGTTTGTTTGGGGTCTTTATAGACCAATGTACATACTGTAATTACTCTGTACAGTTTTTCCTATTCTAAATATATCCTTTTTCATTGGGAAAAAAAAGCTCAAAGTATACCTTTGTGACGCATAAGCCAAAATCCCACAACGTGCTTTCTGATTCAAAATTTGCCAAACAATCTGATACAAACACAAATGGCAATCTGGTGAGAGTGAAACTATACACACAATCAGACATTGTTTGTTTTTAAAACCTGGCTAATTTGGGGGCGAGCCCATATTTAATGGGGGCGAGCACTACTTCAAATATCCCACCCCAGTTTATAAGGGGTGCTAAAACTGTGTACAAATACTAAAAAGTCCTTACACTAATCTTACTACTAATTTAACTACATAACTAATCAAAAAACACCCAAACAAATACCCTCTTCTATATATCCTTATCAACAACACACTCTTCTTCTCTCTACTACATTTCTTACTCTCTAAAATCCATTTTCAAAAAAAATTTAACACATTCAAAATTCGGATTTTGAAGAAGCTTGGTTTGTAGACTAACTTACATTGTTGATTAACTTACGTTGCAAACAAATATGGTTGGTCAAACACAATCGAATAATGGTTTATTGGTTTATGTGAGAAGAGGAAGAAGAGGAAGAGTTTCATCAAGATCAAGTGTTGTGGAACAACCCGAGCTTGAAGAACCACAAGAACAACAACCCCAGCAGCCATTCATGGATGAGTCTCCAATTAGGAGGTTAGTTTACTACAAACACTATGATTCGCATGATAATAGTAAATTTTTTTGTAGTTACAGAAGATAAATCGTCGAGGTAAATCTCAAATCCATGCCGATTCATCATGTTCTGGGTAAAACATTTGCAGAACTCGTCATGCTCGATAGACATATCATGACGACTTATAAAACTCGTAGAGGTTATATATAGGTCCGTGACGATTGTTCATATTCTGGGTACGCAAATTTTCAAATCGTCATAATCAGAGAACTTATCATGACGATTTTGTTCCAGTATTTCCTGCCGTATTTGTTTTGATTTATATGGTCGTAAAGGTTTAGGATAGGTATGTGACGATTTTAGAGTTAGAAAAAGGAAAAATGGTTTAACTTTACTTTCAGAAGTCGTCACATTGTTATACTAAAGCATGACGATGTGTTTGTGAGTCGTCAAGTTGTTCATCCTTACCGTGACGATATTGATGCATGGTCTTTGTTATGCTATACAGCCTTGGAGAGACAAGTGCTCCACAGAGTGAGCTAGTTCCATTACCACTCCCACTACCAACCGAGGAAAACGTTGCTGAACATAACTTTGTTTTCATACCATTGTTTTCAACACATAATGTAGTCAATCTTCGACGAAAAAGAGTTGGTGACATGGAACCATTGCTTCGTTGTTTTTGTTCAACCTGTCTAAGGGTGATACGTCACAACAACATGATTGAGAGATCTGGGGATGTAACCAGATCTGGGCGTGTTATCAATCCTAATGAGTGAACTTAGAACAATCTTTCCTTAAAGTGTTTTCAATTTCTTTAGTTGTTGAATTACTAAATTGTTAGTTAAACTTTTGTTCCCTAAATTCTATGTAGTTGGTTTTTGTGCTCTCGTACATTCTACTTATTATCATGTGAGTGATGATTTTGTTATTTTGTCGTACCTTCCACCAACCTTGACAATATATTTCATGGTCATTGCTATTTTGTCTAGCCTCGAAGAGCTCAGCCCTCCTCGCTATCCATTTGGTTCAGAGGTTGATCGACCTCCCCCACGACGATTGCGGGGGGATTATGTTCCTGAATATCTGCCTGGCCCCAGTCATCGTCAGTATCCAGTAATTCCATTTGCTTCTGAGCTTTATCATCAAAACCCACCACCGATTCGCGAGGATGATCCACGTGTGATTCATCAACGTCATTTGTATACACTACGTCAGGAAAAGCCCCACTATAGCTGCTGTTGTATTGAATGTGATAGGGTTGTACGCATCAACATGATTCGCGGCCGAAAGATGGTGGATACAAAGGGACGACGCGTCTTTAATCCCTATGAATGAATGAACTTATGGCAACCTTTCCCTACGTATTTTGTATTAGCTTTAGTTGTTGAATTGGGTTATTTTGTTTGTTGAATTAGTTGAACTTTTCTATTAAGTTAAGCTGGTATGCATAACCACTACTACTTGAACCAATTTCTTGATTGCATATGGCCATATTGATCGATAGGGTAAAAGGAATGTTTGAGGTAAAAGATGAACAATTGGGACGGTTTAAATGCCTAAGTCGTCAAGGATATAAAATCGTATGTGACGATTTTACTGATTTACCCACAAGTCATCATATTAGGAACTCAAACCATGACGATTTGGATCCTTCAAAATTCCCTTCTCAGCCCGAAATTTGCCTAAACTCGTCATGGTTCAACGAGATAATATGACGATTTAAGTTTTATGTCGTCATACTATTAGCTCAAACTCTGACGATTTAGGTCCTTCCAAGTTCCCTTCTCTGCCCGACATTCCCTAAACCCGTCATGGTTCAAAGAGATAATATGACGATTTAAGGTTTATGTCGTC
>JAJJMA010140256.1:0-17789 GCA_023529015.1 Papaver nudicaule
AATAAGGTATACTTCAAAATTCGGATGTTGAAACTTGGTGTGTTGATTAACTTAATTTACAAAGATGGTTGGTCAAACATAATCGAATGATGCTCCAATGAGGATCTTAGTTCCCTAAAAACACTATGATTTGTATGATGAATACTCAATCTTTTCAAGTTACAGAGAAAAAATCGTCAAGATTTCGTCTTATAATCATGACGATAGTTCTTGACCCTTTTGGTTATAGAGAAAAATTCATTTTTTTTTGTTACAGAAAAAAAAGTCGTCAAGGTTTTAAGTAAAACCTTGACGATTTTTTGTTACAGAGAAAAAGTCATCAAAAACCTTGACGACTTTTTTTCTGTAATTTTCAGATTTTTTTCTTTGTCTAAATCCTTGTATCTCTGGTAAAAAATCATGAAAAATCGTCATGATTGATGGTCATAACCATGACGACTTTTCAACTATCAAGAATAATTGTCAATTTTTTATCATCGCCCGTAACAATTTTCTTTGATCGTCAAAGTTTTTGACCCTCAATTGACGATTTTAGGTTAACTTGAAGTTTATGTTTCATTGATTCCATAATTTTTTTTTGAATTTTTCAAATATTGGATAGATTGGATATCTAGTGGTGATTGAATCGTTAGTAGGAATAAAGAATTATTATGTGGTTAATGAGATCTTACGTTGAAGATCATCATGATTGTTGCGAAGAATTATTAATGATCGAAACTTGATGAAGATGATTATGAATGTTGATGATGGAGATAGAGACTTGATGAAGACGATGGTTATGAATTAATGAAGGTGGTGATGGTGATAATGAAGGTGGTGGTGGCGGCGGCGGTGGTGGTGATAATGGAGGTGGTGGTTGTGATAATGGCTAACTATCTAATCTCATTGTAATCTCTAATTAATAATCTAACATTTTTGCTAATCAATAATCAATAATCTAATTTGCTAATCCTAATTACAATCTCAAATCCTAATTACCGTGGATATGGGGTTTTTGATATTACTTCACTCTAACACTATTTCGGCCTTTAGTTCTTGCCCCCTTGAATTTTGCCTCGCCCCCAAAATAGCAAGGTTAATTATTCGTATCCTGGCTCTACAAGTTCGAGATAGTTTTGGTTGGCGAAATATTTTTTGTAAAGCAGACCATCAAATGGATGGTATCCAGACAAAGTGACCAACACCTGACCGTGGTACCCAATTATTCAAAAACTGTATGACTGCTCAAAATTACGGTGAAGGACTGACCGAATTGGATTGCAATTGAAGACTAGTTCGATCGTATTTGATCGTTTTTTTTTTTCTTTTAAAGAAATAACGAATTGAGATGAAATTGTAAAATTAATTTTCAACCGCATTAGTGAAAGTAAATTGTTAGTGACAAAATACAAAAATCATCATAAGAGGTCATCCATCCCTTCGGGACCTTCAGTTGGTTAGCCCAATTAAGATGTGGTGCTGACCAACGATCGACTATCAACGTATCTGTTTGATTTAATCTTCCAAATGATTTTGTTTTTAATTTCATCTTTCATCTAAAATTGACTTAAACTTAGTATTTTAGGAATACTTCATGATTGAATTGATGGAGTAGATGATGAAGGAATTGAAGTTAAGGAAGGTTTTTTCGTTGATTTAGATTGGCTTAAGCTTAGTATATATTGTATCTACCGATCTATATACGGTACTTGATGATTGAGTTGATGGAGTAGATGATGAAGGATTTGACATTGTAGAAGTTTTTTTTTCTTTTTTTTTTAAAGGGATTTTAATTTATTAATCATCGTCAACTGAAAGAAGTTTACATGAATTGGATGGGAGCCTTGCAACAAGCTGAGCTCCAATCCCTTTTTGCACGACAACCCCTCCTATGAAAAAGAAAATCCCCTACTACAATGTTCCCATCATGACTAGCCATATAGTTACGTAGTCTCTTCAGGATTTTTTTTTTTATTATTTTTTTAGGATAAAAGAATCAATGAAAAAGAAATCAATTGGACTGAAATTTGGTTTAAGAAAAATGAGTTTCTTTTATAGAAAAAAAACCACACCGACTTTATTTTTTAAAAATAAATCCAACGACATAGAAACTAGAATAGTTAAAGAAAAATGGATGACTAAGATCGAGTGTGAGAGAAAAATAATGTCAAACAAAAATAAATAAATAATCCAAAAATAATGCAAGCTCTAATTTATAAGTTAACGCCTTCGTCCATTTAAGTTCTAATTTTCAAATTTATTTGCGATACAGTGCCCTTATTGATAACTGATAAACACTAAACACTTCAATAAAAATCGCAGACAATCATCGACTTCTTGTTTATTCACAATTAAGTAACTTCCATTCGATGCGCTTTTTAAAAGATTATCTGCCTTCGTCACTGCGTACGAATCCTTATCTGAAATAAAATCTAAATTACGTACGAATCAGGTATTTCAATTCAAGGTCAAACTCTTTACTCTAGTAGGCAGTGAAACAAGAGCTCAATTGGCCACCATAGGAAAGTAGTTAACTCGTGGAACATTAGGAATCACAGGCAAACTCTTTACTCTAGTAGGCAGTGAGGCCACCATATATAAGAAAGTTAATTAACTCGTGGAACATTAGGAATCACTAATAAAAACTTTTAGGGTAATTAGTGAATCACTGAAAAAGGTTTAGCTGATTCGTGGAACATTAGGGATCACTTATGCAAAGGACTCGTAATTATCATTTTACCATATGCATGGGAGACTTAAATTTTGTAAACTGGACACAAAAGCAAGGTTGAAAGACCAATTTGAAAGGTGGACAAACTCAAGAGGAAGGAATCTGAATAAGAAGATATGGCCTATCTTACCTTTTGCAGTTGTTTGGTCTATATTGGGAAAGAAGAACCGAAGAGTAATGGCGAAGAAAAGGGGAAGAGATAAAGATGAGATAATAATTGAGATCAAACGCAGGATATATCAATGGGCTCAATTCCTAACTGGTTTAAATACCATACGTTCAGGGATATTCTTGTGGTTTGGGCCTTTGGCCTATGTTGTAACAACTTTTTCTCTTTAATAAAATCCGAACCTTTTATATCAAAAAGAAAAAAAAAAATTGTAAAAGAAACTCAAATTTTACCTTGGAAGGAACAAGATGAGTCAAGATGGTAAAGAGTAAAGAGTAAGAAAAGAAAGAGTGCAAAAAGAGTCAGCTTGGAAGTACTTTTTTCCTCTGACACACGTGTTGACGAGGTATTCCGACACCAGTCCTAGGTATAATCCCAACTCGATCATAGACATCACTGTCGTGACACATGGCTTTCTATTAGCCCCCAATTGGTTGCTGCTGATGTGGAATTCCACATGCTTGATTCGACAAGTGCACGTGCATGTTGATGCCTTCCCAATGTTAACCTATCGCCTTATGGACCCTCGCGACACTTTACGCGTAATCTTTGGGCGAGCGAACGGAGTCCTCGCGGGTAGAGGTGTAAATGTGCCAGCACGTTAAAATTTGGGCATAACACAATACGACAAGAGACAAAGTACAGTACATACAGAACAGTACATACACAACACGTTAGCTTAGTGTGCTATGTCGTGCTTGACTAATCGGCAGCACAGCACAACACGAATAAGCACGCGGCAAAGCACAACATACAATAAAGTACAGCACAACACAGCACACCGCACGGCTAAACACAACAGAATACGTGTAAACCACGGCACAGCGGACTACACTACATGTGTATTTCACACAAAAAGAAAATCTAGCTAGTTATTACCATTATATTTTTGTTATTCTGATTATTTTGTATAACAATACGTAATATCCAATTTTATTAAGTGATAAATAAATATTTAAAAATGTAATTAATGTTGTAAATGTGTCTATTTAACATTCATTTGGTAGAAAAACAAATAAAGATATAATTATTATAGCGTAAAATTAAACTTATGTTTTTTTAGGATGACATACATTAAGTGTGCCAGCACAGCACGTCGCGGCACATCACACTTATTCATGTGATGTGCATGTGTGTCATGCCGTGCTTTTCTTTTGACTAAAAAAGCACATCACGGCTCAACATGTTAAGATTGTGGCACATCACAGCACGACACATAACACGCAAAAGCACGCCTTCGTGTGTCATGTGCCGTGCTGTGCTGACACGTTTCACACCTCTACTTGCAGGATGGAAAATTGTAAATATATCTATCACGAATTGACGTGCAAAACACCCGTTGGGTTCAAAATTTCGTGAACTGAGATGTAATTCAAGGAGATGATCAAATTGAAATCGTGGAAATCGGAATGAAGACCTAACAAACAACTCTTCCCAATTTAGAATTTCTCCAAAAACACCATAACTTTTAACCCAGAAAAACATGTCACCCATGACTCAAAGGTGACGAAGAAACGATCCATGATTCGTGTTGCTTTCCCCATTTTTGAATCACAGTCTTTTGTAACGCACCATTGCTAAATATTTCAGCAACGGAAAAAACGTTGCTGGTTGTTTTTGGGTTGCTCAGTGGTCCCCACCGTCATTTTGAGCAGTCATCTAGTACTACTACTACCTTTTTTTTTTTTTGAAAAGTAGGCCAAGTATTGTGATATTAAGTGCAAGAGACGTTTGTTACAACACGTTTGATAGGCCTAGCCATTCAGTCATCAAACCGAATCTCAGATAGAAACGAGGGATTAACCAAGTCCCATACAAAGGTTGACATAAGAAGAGGATTTTGCTGATGACGAGAAATAGCTTCATTTGCAAGGGCATCTGCTTCTCTGTTGGCTTTTCTGTATGCATGAGAGATATGTAAGTGTTGTATCTGTTGTAGCAGGTAGATAGTTTCGTACAGTAATCCCCAAAGATACCAAGGAGCCGAGGATAGTCCTTTACGAAGGATCAACAAGAGAGCCAAGGAGTCCATCTCAATCCAAATGTACTGCCAGTTGTGTCGTAATACCATCCGAGCTGCAAGAAGTAAGCCCCAGGTTTCAGCAACTAGAGAAGTGGTACACCCCAACGAAGAAGCCATCGCCGGAATTAAGATACCACGAAAATCCCTTGCAATTATTCCAGCTTTAGCATTACCCGGATTTCCTTTTGAAGCACCATCCGTGTTGAGTTTGATATAAGGGTGTGTAGGAGAAGTCCAGTGAACCCAAATATCTTTTACCTTTTTAGCAGTAGTGGAAAACCTGGCTTGTGGAGGAGAATCAGGTAAGTATGGAGCAATGTGAGTAATAGCCCATTGAAACTCCTTCCACATGACTATAATCAGTTGGTATAGCTGAGAAGGCGTTGTAGATTGCCTGTTGTAGATTAAAGCATTGCGAGCAAGCCATATATGCCAACATGTGTAGAGCAGAAGACTAAGAATTAGATGATCAGGGAGATGTAGTTGAAGTAGTCCCAGCACTGTTGTCGGTCTTGTGATGGCAGAAGTTGTTGGAGGTCTATAGATGGACATAAGATGTGTCCATATGAGCAACCAAATCTGAGAAGCAAAATCACAAAGGAACAAGTGATTAGTGGTTTCACGAAACATCCCACAACGGTAGCAAAGACCATTAGGAGTGATGTTCCATGAGTGAAGGAGATCAAAGGTTGGCAACCCCTCCTTCATAGCTTTCCGGAGGAAAAGCCTGATCTTTTGTGGGCATTGGAGTTTCCAAATACGTCTTGTACTCGATTGTTGTTGAGATGTATCCAAAATTCTCAACTGAATGAGTTTGTTATACCCAGATTTAACTGAGTATTCACCAGAACCTGTGAGAGGCCAGATAACCCTATCTGGTCTAGGCTGTTGAGGCAGATGAAGCCCAAGTATCTGATCTGCCTGATGTGGAGAAAACAGAAGATGAACCCTATCACAGTCCCAAGTGTGGGAATCTGGTAGATTCAATGAAGCAACATTGTTTGGTGGAGAAGAAGAAATACCATGTTGCTCCATCCCAGGTTGGTGAGGAATCCAATTATCTGTAATACTCGTGTCTTTTCCATCACCAATAATCGAGAAGGCATGCTTGTGTAAAAAAGGTGCTACCTTGGTTAATCCTTTCCAAATAGGACTTGGTTAATCACACATTTCTCTTTCCAGGACTAACTCCAAAGCGGACAGCAAAGTCATATCTATAAGAAAGCACAGATCTGTATTCTGCTCCAAACATCCATTAACAAAAAATTACATGATCCTCAAAGCTCAAATGCATGTCTACCTAGTACAAACCAAACATCCATCAACAAAATAAATTACACAATCCTCAAAACTTAAAATGTATGTCTACCAAGTACAAACCTAAGCTTCTAGACATTTAACTCCAATTCAATAAATATTTAATAATTAACTAAGAGTTTATTGTACATGTACAAATCTAATGTAGCTGTACGTTCCCTTTAGAAATTTGTGAAC
The DNA here is from genome assembly GCA_023529015.1 of Papaver nudicaule. NCBI lineage: Eukaryota > Viridiplantae > Streptophyta > Magnoliopsida > Ranunculales > Papaveraceae > Papaver > Papaver nudicaule. Next base: position 6,397 of record JAJJMA010140256.1, read on the forward strand.
GTATACTTTCATTGGTATTTTAGTAGAGACAAGAGTACACTAACCAAAACACAATCTTCAAAAGGACTCACATTTGATTAGTTTTTCATAATCAAATTTGATTAGTTCCAAACTTGTTGGCTATTATAGTACAAAATTCGATTAGTATCTTAATCAACAAACATACAAATTGCATACTCAAGTTTCAAATCACATGCGTATGTACACATCTTGAGACTTGAGTAATATTGTACACAAGTCTTGGATTCCTTAGTTTAATCTTTTGCATGCCCCCCTTTAGAGACAAATGAACAAAAAGACAATCAAATTAGTGTATAATGTTCAAACAAGTACTATAAGACAATGTATAAAAAAAGTGTATATAAGATGTAGAATTGAACAAAGTGGGAGAGTGCTAACTAATGCCTACCCTAAAACAAATAGAAGGGAGGAAGAGAGAATGGAGGTGGTGAGAAGAAGTTACGAAAGTTCCATGAGATGGTCCGGTAAGTAAGAGACAGTCCCATGGGACGGTGGGTTGTGCTTAGTACTCTGCCCATCAGGGTCTGTCCCGCAACATCCCTTAAGTTCCTCCTACTTGCCATTTCTTGTATTTTAGTGTTCATTTTACAAATAATTACGGAAGTTACAAAATAAAATTAGCTAAATACTGGATTATTTGTTATCGAGTGATTGTACTCTGGTCTCTCGTGTGGTACAAGTTTTTTTGTACTCCTGTTTTGATCAATCTATCTTAAATTAACCAGGATTTTCCTTGCCAGTGAAACAAGAAATTTTCGTCATGTTTATAAGTTCTAACTTATGACCAGAAAATAATACGTAGTTAGGGCCGCTGTTTTGGGCATACAACCTTAATAACATGCAGTTGATGATCAGGTTCATTTGGTTCATAGTACTGCAATTTCAAAGTTACTTTAGGAGTTTAGTGAAGTACCAATGCCACCGGTTGTGACGCCCTAGTAACAACTTTACTTTTATGGTAAGTTAAACAAGTTACAAAATTTGTTTTTACATCGATCCAAATATATCTTTCTTAAGGTACCGTTAATCTTGAATACAGAACTCACAATCAAGCGCCAATTAATGAAATGTACGAATGAGTGCTGGATTAACCATAACTTTGTAAAACCGATTCGATTAGCCTAGTTGGCCAGGAGTCTCGAAACACTAGAATCTAAGTTCCCACTTGGTAAATAGTTATCATTCCTGTGCAAGAGTAACGTTGATTTACCAAATGCAACTGAATCGCTTACCTTTAGCCCACCTCACTAATATGCTTATCCATTTCAGACGTCCAAGCTACAGTAAAAACTTTATATATTAATAATTTCTACTCTCTCCGTTTCTTTTATATAGGCGGAGGGACCAATTCTCTTAGATTAAGAAAACATTTTTGAAGTTATAATTTTCAATGTTTTTTCTTGTTTTACCCTTTGTCTTAATCCAAACACAATTACCTATGTGTTATTATTAAGGGTATAAATTGTAAAAAGTAGTCTTGATACTTGTACTCCGCCTATAATTTGAAACATAGAAAAGTCCTAATTCCGCCTATATAAAAGAAACGGAGGGAGTATATATTAATAAATATTATGGTTCCAGTTTGTAAAATCGGATACATATCCATCTTCGTATATTAATAACCTTTGATACATGTAAAAAATCATAAGCTCGAGGTTCTTTCGAACCCGTTCGACAGGTGTCCACGTCTGAAAGGTGATTTGAATTTGTTTGGTTAAGAAGAAGAAAAGATAACGTAATTGTTAAAAAAGATGAAAAGATTGGCATATAGTTTCTTGGTACTTGAACAAATTTTACAACTAATCTCTTTCCCACTCTTTATCTTATTGGCCATGGGATTTCCCAAGGCTTAAACGCACTTCCTAGCTAGTAGCTACTAGTGGTCTAGTACTATATATACACTCAAGTTTCATAGTTAAGGTTTATATAAAGGTTTCACAGTTGTTTGGGTTCTCTGCACACCCCTCCTCCATTACATACACATCTTGATCATCATCATCGTCATCTTCATAAATTTTACACATCTCTTTCTTTGCAACACTAATTTTTTGAAAGAGTTTGTGTTTTAATTCCTATTTGGTCCACCACTACTACTTCCATTAATATCTCCCTCAATACCTCTACTCTCTCTACTGTACATTCAATTCCTTCAAAGATTTTTCTTGATCATATATCAATCTACTAAAATGAAGGTAAGTCATTTACTAAGTTTCTTAGTGAGATGGTTTCTTTCATTTGTTGGAAGTTTTTCTGATTTGGTGTTAAATTTTGTGTAATGTAGATCTTTGGTTGGATGCAAAGTAAACTCAATGGAAAACAAACTATTGCTACTAAAAAGCCAACCAATGTGGCTTCTATCAAGAGTAAGCACTTTTGCCTTCTTAAATACTTTCATTACTTAAACATAATTCCCATTCACTGCTCAAAAAATTGTTTTTCTCGACCATAATTTTCTACATTTTTTTTTTTAATCTATGTGCATGATTTTTATCTAGGAATTTTCACAACCAACTAGTGGGTAACAATAGTTAAAGATCATGATTTTTATTTTTCTAAAAACCTTGCATAAGAAACAATAATCAATGACAGAGAGCGCCAGACAGAGTTATCAGTATTTGTTCGTTCTTAGTAAGATGCTTTTGATAATATTGGCGTAAATTGTAATTCTTGACCAAGTTAATCGAGAAATGGTCCAAATTCAATTTTAAGGTTAATTTGTTCTCTTTTATGGTTTTCAAAAGTTAATTTTAAGGTTATTTTCTTTTCTCTTTCATGTATAAAATCCATTTGCTTTTTATGGATCCTAAGTTTATGCTAAATTTGACCTACAATTCCTTACTTGATGCATACAAAGAAAAAAGTTTCTTCAGTCTCCAAGAGAATAAGAGTAGGCCTTTCAGCTCTTTCAGCGGCCTTTGCCAACTCTTTCCAGCCCATTTTATATGGTGGCCCAGTTAAAATTGTGTACTTTCTTCCTTTGTGAATATCCTAACTTTGATTTCTGTTTTTGCAGATCAAAACTTGCATGAACCACGCAAAGATGAATTTAGTGACTGGCCTCATGCACTACTAGCCATCGGTACATTCGGCACGAAAGATACACTAAAACGCGACAACGAAATCGTCGTACAACAAGATGAACCAGAAGAGGAAGAAAACACATCATCTTCATTGGAAGATCAACTAGATTTTACACCAGAAGAAGTTGGAAAGTTACAGAAAGAACTGACAAAGTTGTTATCCCGTAAACCCGTCGAGCAGACCGAAAGCCAACGGCGAAACGGGATTAGTACTCTCCCCTTGGATAAATTTCTTAATTGCCCGTCAAGTTTGGAAGTTGATAGAACCATATGTGAGAAGCTATCCGATGTTGCCAATGACAACAAAGATGTTATCGCTGATCTACGAAGAAGTATTAGTTTTGTTTTAGGTAATAAAGCTACTAAAGATGTTTGTTTTGATGGTAACAACAATGGCGCCCTCAAGAAAAAATCCATCTCTTTTCTTCTTAAGAAGATGTTTGTTTGCTCGAGCGGCTTTGCTGCACCCGCTGCTCCAAGTCTGCGCGATCAGATGCAACTTCCCGAATCAAGAATGGAAAAGGTAAACATATATATGTAGCTTGGTTAAATGCATGCATGCATTATGATGTAGACGAAAGTGACTATAATCCTAATATATGAATCTGAATAATTTGCAGCTTTTAAGGGCAATCCTAAACAAGAAGATCCACCAAAGAAGCTCGAATGCTTCAACATCGACGAAGAAATATCTCGAGAACAATAACAGCAGACATATTTCGGCAAATATTCAGATGGAGTTGGAAAATCAACTAGAGGAATCAGAAAGCCACGGATCATCCAAATGGGATAAAACTGATTCTGAATGTAAGTGATCTGCTTATCAATTTAACTTTCGATATGCACAATTACGCATAAATTTTTCGTCGATCTAACTACTTGTTCTTTTTTTTTTGTTGCAGTTATCGTATTGGAAATATAAATCTACATCCATTTATCGTTTGGTTATATTATTGCGTATGTATATGGAGGATTTAGCCAGTTGGAGTATATGATTAGGACTACGTACGAATCATTGGAAACTTACTACTACACTACTTGTTTGAAGAGACTTTTGTTCGTGTATGCGAGAGCGTTCATGCGGCGTCGTTTCTTCTTTTTGCAGACATTTGATGTCTGTTTGATGATCGATCATGGCTATTGTTCAGTACATTTTGTGTTGGTTGCAACACTTCTATTTTTGTTTTTCTTTTTGTAAGGAATTTTAGGGTTTGTAGTATAGTAGCTAGTCATATTCTCTAATAAGAATTTTCTCCATGTAATATTATTACTATGTACTGGGTAATTAAAATTTGGCATGTCTTTATTGTGTTAACTTAAGAAGCATCAATTCAAGGAAATGCATAACTTGGGGTGCCAATGGTGATTGGAGATATAAATTAAAGTCTAAACTCAAATTGTACAACTAACATACAGAGAGTTTGGGTTTATCTCAGTTGATTAGGTGACTCTCATACTAGAAAAAGAAGACGAAAAGAAATCCATTTATCCATTCCAGGCAACAAAAAAGAGTAACAAATTTTAGTGGTTGAATCTTTAGTCTCAGAAGCCCAGAAGCCCAATAGGTTTGCGTCAGGAGGGGTTAAAAAAAAAACACAAAAAAAACACAAAAAAAGAGGAGGAAATAGTGAACCTGACGTGAATCGAACACGCAACCTTCTGATCTGGAGTCAGACGCGCTACCATTGCGCCACAGATCCAATTGAAGATATGCACTGGTCTTGTTGCTATAAGATACGCAAAATGTCGTACGGTGTAAGTGTTGACCCAAAAATTCGCATGAAATACCTCCGCGTATGTATGTCCCTGCTGTTAGGCACACTCAAACCCAATATCCACATACACGAAGAGTCCAGTCTCTGTTCCAGAAAATTAAACAATCGCTAATTATGGGACTGGAATTGGTCTGCTTGGAGCAAGCACGGGAGAGCTAAGGCTTCTCCAAAATTAGGGTTTTTGGTATAAGTTTTAGCTCAAGAAAAAAAACATCTACATTATGCTCTTTAGCCATATTTTATCAGATATTCAATATTGGACTTAGCATTGAAGTAGAAACTTTTTTTTTAGGGGGAAGGTTAACTTTATTGATTAATAAAAATTTGCAATTACAAACTCAAGACAAAATTGAGTAATTACAAGAGCCTAAGCTCAATCAAAAATGAAGCTTCTTAATCACTAATTACATATCAAAGTCTTCCAATGAGTGATTAATTGGCTAAACCTATACCCCCAAAACCATTTGGCTGTGGAGCTCCAAAGGAATATAAATGATTTCACTTCATTAATAATGGCTCCTTCATTCTTATGTCTGTTGTTTGCCATTTTCCTACTGTTCCTTTCCAGCCAAAGAGTCCAACAAATGGCAAATATTAGTAATGGCCACACTTTTCTTCCTCTTTTCCTCCCTCTTCTATTCTGCCAAACCTGTAATTGGCCAAGTATATTTCCACATTGCACCCATCTTACCTCAAAGCTCTTCAGGAAGTATTGCCAGATCTTGTATGAGAAATTGCAGTGTAAGAGCAGATGACTTACTGTTTCTGGAGCAGTATTACACAATGGGCACTGGTTGTTTTGTATAGCCATTCTCCTTCTTGTTAAGTTGTCAGTTGTAGCAATGGCATTTTGAGATGCAGTCCACATGAAGAAAATGACTTTAGGAGGGACATACTTGATCCACATGCAATTAGGAGGGACTGTAGCCGCTGGCATGTTTGAGTGAGATAGTAACCGGTTATAGCAGGAGCTTGGGGTGAAGTTATTACCAGTAGTACACTTCAATGCATGTTCATTTGTTGTGAGTGTGGGAGGAGAGCCAAGAAAAGCAAATAGTGCAGTAACTTCTGAGATTTCAGCTTGTTTGAGATTTCTTTTCAGTTGCAGGTTCCACTGATTTGCTTCTATCATTTGATTCAAGGAGAAATCCTTTTGTGCTGAGATTTTGAAGATTTTTGGAAATCTTTCTTTAAGAGTTTTGTCCCCTTTCCATTTATCCCACCAAAACAGTATTGACTTGCCATTGTTGATCTGCATTGTTGTCATATCTTCCACCACATACTTGAATTTATGTATTCCTTTCCAGATGCCTCTTCCATGAGGTTCTTCATTGTCTTTTACCCAGAAATCTGATTCATTGCCTTTCATCTTGTGCTGGATTACTTTCCTCCACAGTTTTTTCTATTCTTTTGCATATCTCCGTGTCCATTTAGCTAGCAATGCTTTATTAGCTAATATGAGACATCTCACTCCCATTCCTCTGTTATATTAATAGGAACCATAGTGCTTGCTCTTAGAGATGTCTTTTTATTTTAATCAATACAATAAATTTTTTGTTGTGGCCGAATTTCGAATTCCCGTGATTGATATCATCGTGTAGTGACTCTACCAGGTACTAGATTTGTCGTCGGCATTGACCAATGACCATGACCCAGCAACGGAGTATACGGTAGAGGTTATTTTCGTAAGTTTAGTTATGCTCATATAATTAGCAACTGAGATTCACTATATTCTTCTTCAATTCTTTACTCTCTTTTCCTCCGTTGCACTGCCTGGAGGAAAAAAGAACCACAAATCATCACTCCTTTAATTCATCCGAACAAGAATCCTTAAAACCCTTTTCTCCTCTCCCAGTTATCTTCAAAACCCATCTCTCAAAATCTCAACTTGAATTCGTACTGGTTAGTTTGGATCTGATTATGCGATTATATCAACTTCTGAGAAACGAAATTTGATTTAAGAATTGGAAGTAATGTCGTGGGGAGGAGGACCAGAAGAGATATTTCTTTCAACCTCTCTTGCAAGTTATCTTGATAGTAAGTTTCTTTATTGGTATACCCTAAATCCCTACTCAAAAAGAAAATTCTAGGGTTTTGGTTGGCTTGTTTTGACACCCAAAGATTCAATCTTTGATGTGATTTTGGATTACTTTCTTGATTTTTTGGGTTTCATGTTTTGCTGTTTAGCTTAATTTTGGTTGTGGATAATGTAGAACTTGTGCTTGAAGATACACTGTATTTTGTTTGATAGAACATAGCTGAATTGAATTCAATAGATATGTAAGTACTTGAGGTTTTAGGTCAACGAATTGAAATAACTGGTATTTGTCGCAATTCTCTAGAGTTGATTGCTTAAAACACGTAATTCCCCGTCTTACATTGTAGAATAACAGTTAACCATATACAGTTGACATTAAGTGATTGAGATTTAAGACTGATAATGTTGCAATTGATCGAATTTTTTTTTCTTTTTTTGTCTAAGGGTAACCATACTTAGTTGTGATTAACGCTTGGAGTGCTTATGTTTTTTTCCCATGGAAAATGTTAATGGCTCATATTATTACTAAGCAATTGGAATCCTGTTTCATGTCTTAGGAGTTAGGAATTTAAGTGGTAGTAGTATAGGGGTAGATTGGGATTATTTTGTCCGGACACTACAAAGAGTTCTGGCCCTTCCCTATGATGAATGTCTCTCTAGGTTAACAGTCAAGTCAAACTACAGAGTTTTCGACATTCACATAGTTATCATTAGTTTTTTTATTGTCTAATTTGCTGACAATTGTAAAGTATTCTGTTTGGGAAGGGAATTGGACTGTACTTTGTTATCTATCTATGTAATTTGTAGGTAAACAAAAGCTTCTAACTGAATGCTGTGGTACAGGCACATATCGGTCTATAAGATCTGTAATTTTACAAGATATATTCCGTTTGTACTTTAACAAGTTTGGATCTAAACAGACTGTTAAACCTTGCAGGGAAGCTTCTCATTTTACTACGTGATGGCCGTAAACTTATGGGTCTACTTCGTTCTTTTGACCAATTTGGTGAGAACTTCTTCTATTGTTGTTTCCATAGGCATCCTTTAAGAGCTCAAAATATCGTATGACTGAACAATTTTAGAAGCAAGAAGAAATATACGTATTATGCTTAGAGTTTGAACTTTGAAGTTAATGTATATTTATATAGTCTAGTTCACAAGCATTGCTTTATAATTTTTGATGCTTACTAAGTGCATTTGATAGAAATGCTTTTTGTTAACGGCATTGTTTTCACTGCTTGCAGCAAATGCTGTTCTTGAAGGAGCATGCGAGCGAGTGATTGTGGGGGATCTTTATTGTGACATTCCCTTGGGCCTATATGTCATCCGTGGGGAAAATGTTGTTTTAATTGGTGAACTGGTGATTCTCCGATGTCTTTAACTTGTAGTAAATTATAAAATAATTCAGAGCACATTCTTATTTTCAAATTGTCTTCTATATACGGATAGGACCTCGAGAAAGAAGAGCTGCCCCAGCACATGACTCGTGTTTCAGCTGCAGAGATTAAAAGGGTATGTACTAAATGATCCCTATCTTCACTGCACATTCGATTCTTTATTTGCGCATGCATCTTTTGTCGATCGTCTAAATTGATGGATATCATGCAACTCGACAGATGGGCAAGTTTGTCTGATAGACCAAACTGTCGGTTATTAACTTTTGTTTGGTTTTAAGTGGTGGTTATGAATTCCTTTATGCCTTTTCGTTTCATTGTTATGCCCATAGTTATATAATCAGTCACTGATAAAGGGTGGTAGACTTTGATCATCTGATTTTGGGTCATTCTCTTTCAATTTTCTTTGTCCTGTGGGACAAACTATGCTGAGACTGTAATATGTAGTGCTTGCATGAAAGTGAAGCAGAGATTTGGATGCAGCTTTTGCATGATAATAGCTTAAAATACACTCAATCATCTCATCTGGTAGTCATAGATTTGTATAAAAGATAGTAACCCGTAGTATGTTGTTGCGTATGTTGGTAAATGTTGGTAAGTAAATTTTTATGATTCTTACCTTGTCTGTCCTCCATTGTCTATACATAAATGAGAGTCACTTATTCTTTCACTTCTAAGGCGTGTTGCGCGCGTTTTTGCATAACATCAGAATTACCTTTATTGAATATATTCAACCAGTTAAGGACATGTAGTTGCATAGTGATCACATAATTTTTCTGACTGTTTGACCATACACTATAGTTTCTTAATTTCGGTACCTTTCGTGAGATAAAAATCTGCTTCAGAAGTTTGGAACTCTTCTTTTTGTTATCTGTTGTTGTAAACTTTATTCAGAATGTAGAGCAACAAGTACTTGGTCTTACTTGAAATATCCACACATGTTGGGGAGATGAAAACGAGAATCCTACCATTAAACTGTGCGAAACGTGATCCTCATTAGTTAGTTATTCAGGCACAAAAAGCATCTAAACCTTAAGCTTACATTTTACTTTAAGCGTTAGTAATATTTCGTACATCTAAACCATCATCATCTTGGTCCCTGCAGGCGCAAAAAGCAGAACGAGAAGCTACAGATTTGAAAGGCTCCATGAGAAAGAGAATGGAGTTCCTTGATATGGATTAATATATCGATAATTTCCCTCGACAAAAACCAACACCATTGCAGTACCATGAACCCGCAAATATTATCGCGGTTTTCTGGTGTTGTACAGATGCTGATTTAGTAAAGGGGAGTGGTTAAAGAAGATCAATGACTGACTGTTAAGTTCTTTTGCTTATCTAATTATTTCTTGTCTCAGTTTTTTATATCTCAATTTTATTTTTTTTTAGTGAGAAGTAAAGATAGTGTTTGTTTTTCCATTATTATTCAGATGGACATCTTTTCGAAACAATTTATCAAATGTGCAGTATCTCTTTGGTTTCATTGTACTTCTTGTCAACTCTTTATTAGAGTGCCTCTCTGATTCCTTTATCCTTCAAAATTACAGTTGTTGTGTTACTGCATCACAGGAATCCTGTATCGCTTGTTTGAGTTAGTGTGGAACTAATAATTGCAGAACCAGGAAAGAAGCAGATTACAGTTGCACTTCATCGATGATGCAGGAGACGATTCTCTATTGTTCGCTACCAGAACAAGGAGTTGGCTCCTCCACTATCCTATAGAGCATTCATGCTCTTATAGAACCTAAACACCTACATGAGTATGATTTTCTATGCCTACGTGATTAAGATCTCATCTGAAAATGTAATAACTCGTTCTCGAAACAAAACAGGATCTCTTAGGCTTAGTCTAATGGGGATTCAACTTCCCTTAAAAAGTTGAATGACACATCAGCAAAGTAGCAACCTAAGTCTAATGGGAGTTCAACTTGGGCGCTCAATCAGATACCGTGGCGACGCTACATGAGCTAGCGTGCAAGAATATTCGCATCAACGCTACATAATGTAGCGCTTGATTTTGACTTCAGAAGACCGACGCTACATAATGTAGCGCGAGTTTAAATCCCTCAAAATCATCGACGCAACCAGCATCGACCTCATTTTCTCTTCTTCTCCTCCTCTTTCTCTTTTCCTCTTCTCTAAACCGAGTTTACCTATGTCAAAATCTCTCAATCTATGAAATTTTTTTCTAATTCCTCCTAAGGGTTTGTAGAAGACAACGAGAGGAATCTATTGGTGTTGGATTTGTGAAATTTCATCCCCAATTTCGATTGAGGTGAGTTCTACAAAATTTAGGTATTTTTTGTTCTTGATTTGAAGTTTAAATTGTTTCTGGATCAAATTCCTGATTGTTTATGGTTGTATGATTGATATGTAGTGAAATTGTTGCTATGATTGATCAAATTAAGACAAATTTTTGTGTATTGAAATTGACATGATTTTTGTGTATTGAAATTGAAATTCATGTTTTTGTTTACTGAAATAGACATACCAAAATCCATGTTTTTGTGTTAATTGAAATTGTTGATATTGTGTTGTGTTGATTGAAATTGTTGTGTTAATTTGATTGAGATTGTTGTGTCCTTTTGATTGAAATTGTTGTGTCAATTTGTTTGTTTGTTTTAGATACATGGACTTCACATCATTAGTGAAGGTGTCCGGGTATGCTTTTGAGGCCAACCATGCATGCAAGGATAGTCCAACAATCAAGCGTAAATACAGTGTTAGGAGTAGTCTACATTTGATCCAAACCCTCTACCTAATTGTAGTGAAAGAAAATCAGAGAGCACAAGAATTGTGTGATAAGTGCGGTTTTTCTAGTGTGTTTGAATTTGATTTTTTAATGCCGATAGAGGCTTAGTGGAAGCCATTGCTGAGAGATGGTGGGAGACTACTCGTGGTTTCCACTTTAAGGATTTTGAGCTTGGCTTACTACCGACAGATTGGTACATGTTGACGGGTATTCCCACTGGCCTCCCGGGAAAAAAAAAACGGTTGAACTTCCCCGTAATATGGGTGGTATAAAGTATCCTGTTGTGGATGACTTATATTTCCAGGGAGTGAAAGCGAGGAATGAAATTGCATT
>JAJJMA010140292.1:0-11404 GCA_023529015.1 Papaver nudicaule
TATTATAAATCAAAGTGTTTGAACACCATTTAAACAACATTTACAAATTGAAGTTCTTTCAATTTACCTTCAAATTATAGCTAAATTTGAGAGAGATATAGATATATTAAAATTAAAATTTTGATATTGTTATTTATGCTCGTTGGATAGACATTTTAAAGAGCTTTTCAAATATACAAAATTCACAAAAATCCGACGTGTAGTTTTGAAGATATGAAGTTTTTAAATATTTATCTCTAATTTTACAAAAATGGCATCTTCGTAAATAAATGATTATACGGTATTTGTATTTAAATCCCTGTAGAAAAGGATTATTAGTCCGGCAACCCTTACCTATCAGGTGCATCTTTCCGTACCTAAAGTATTTGACGTTTCATCCCTACGAAAATGAGATATTTACAGCACGACCCATTGCCGTTTAATTGTGTACGTTCAGGTGATTATTTTGTTTAGTTTTTAATCCCTATTCCGTTTGGTTAACCAAAATCCGTCCGTTAAACCAAAATTCCATCCGTTGAACCAAAATTCCATCCGTTGAAAAAAAATCTTCCTTGCATTAAAGAGGGGGGAGATCTAGATAGAGTGGCCCTTGTGTCAATGGTGGCAAAAGCAAACCAGACACAATATAATGGCAAAAAAAAATTTCATTATCTAACCACTATCACTAGAATGACTATGTTCATCCATTAGTTTTGGGGCAATTTTCTAAAATGGCCACAAAAATTATGGCTAATTATCAAAGTGGCCGTTTTTTGAAATTGTTTTACAAAGTGGCCGACATTGACTTTTTCCGTCCCGTTTTATTCAAAAAACGGGTAACGGAAGTTAACCCACTAGATGGCAGTTAACCCACATGCGAAAAGACATATTACCCCTCCTCATTGACTCAGTGAGTTAAACCAGTTAAACACAACTGATTTAACTGGTGAGTTAACTCTGCAACTCCGGTAACTCACATCACTTTGGACAGAAATGAAATGAACTCTGCAACTCCGGCAACTCCGGTAACTCACATCACGTACAGATAAAAAAAACTTCAAATTGACGGCAACTCTAATTACACTGCAACAATCATGCCCTAATGAACCAAATTAAACCATCAATTAACCCATCACAAACACACAAGAATTGGTGGTGGTGGTGGCTGTCCTGCCTATACCATTGAACTTAAGATCAAACAAATATTTCGAACTACAACACTCAAAATTCACAGAACACGAAATCTCCATGGTAACAGATAGGTAACTACTACTAATATGACAGTAAGTTAAGAGGTTCAAGTCGAGCTTATCAAGCAACAATTTGTCATTATGAACATAACTGCAAGTATAAACACAAAAACAAAAGCACTGTACAGCTAAGATAAAGTCCACTGGCGGAGAGGCAAAAACATCTCCACAAATAGCTGCTGTCAACATTCCTTCACCCACAAATCCAGCATGAGCAGGTTCATGTCCACTACCACCACCTGCAAACAATAATCTAGCCATAAGGTTTCACTTCAAGACTGCAGCAAATCAGCAAGACCATTCAAATCAGCAAATTTTCTAGGTTATTCATAATAAAACCCAAAAAGGCTCCACCTTTACCATTCAAATCAACTCAATTTATCAAATTAAATAAACCCATGAATGCAATTTCAGATTATCAAATCCTAAAATAGGTTTTCCAATAGCAGATTCAAGTTTACTCAATAACCAGCATACGAAAGTAGAAATTAAAACAAACCCAGACATTAATAACAATTCTAAGCTCTTAAAAACCCTAATTCATCCATTGAAACCTCAGAAATTGGTAACGAGAAGATTGAAAAGGAAGTACCTTTTTGAAACAGAGTTAAGAATTAGAGATTAGGGTTTATAGGATTTAGAAGAAGAAGAAGCTTGAATCGACGATTTGAAGCAGCAGCAACCGAGAGAGAAGATCGAGCAGATCTAAGAAAAATCGACGTTGCCATTAACAATAGAAGAAGAGATTTCAGTAGAAATTTACAGAGAAGAAGAAGAAGAAGAATTAGGGATTTAGGGATTTAGGGATTTAGGTATTGAAATTGAAATTGAAATTGAAATTTACAGAGAAACAGAAATAACAACACTCCATCGTCATACGAACACTCCCTCGGTGATTCTTCTTCGGTGAAGAACAGCAGCAGCAGCAGAAACCCTAAACCTAGAAAAGCAGCAGAAGCAGAAACCCTCGGTGATTCTTCTTCTTCCTCTTCAACTCTGTCTCTTCTTTCTCACAGAAACCCTAAACCTAAGAAGAAAAGGTGAAGAACAGAAAAGCAGCAGCAGCAGCAGAGAAAGGGTGAAGAAGAAAGAAAGAAAGAAAGAAGAAGAAAGAAGAAAGCGAAAATGATTTTTTCGTTAAGTTTAAAGGGGGATTTTAGTGTGTTAGGCACGTGTTAGGTGGCACGTGTAGAAGTTCGATCTTCACCGTCTATCGGATGAGCGGTGGATTAGTGGTAGGGATAGGAAGGTAAATTGAATAGGGAATCTTGACCCAGTCAATGGTTTTGACTTGGATGGTGGGCCCAGACGGAAAATTTAACGGTTTGGCCATTTTGTAAAACAATTTCAAAAAACGGCCGACATATTAATTAGCCATAATTTTTGGGCCATTTTATAATTTGCCCTTAGTTTTACTGTTCTGAAAAAAAATACCAGGATTCAGGACAAGCAAATCCTGCCAAGTTTAAAACCTTAAATGTAGTCCCTTTTTTCGACCCTAGATGAAGGAATTCTTTTCATATGGAGCTTTCTTTGCCCAAAATGGTTCACATTTAATAGATTCTAGAGTATTTACGTCTGGGTATGTACATGTGCGCACCAAGGAGCATGAATCACGCACCAATTACATATCACACACTGATAAATAGATACCCTAATTTTCATTGAATGTGGAACCCGTTTGGATAAATATAGGTCTCACATGAAAGTTATTTGTAAATCCAAAATGACACAATAAACCACGTTTAACAGTGTCGTGAACCCGAACAATTTGGCCGAAACAACAAGAAAGTTCAGTACAGAACATTTGAAAGCCACACAAAACATCAAAACCTGTATTCTAAAGACACAAAGGTTAAAACAGTATTACCCAGAAAACCTCATGGACTGAATCACATTTCCAATGAACACGAAATCCAGTTCAAATGACAAAGAAACTTAGAAAACTGAAATAACAACCAAAATCGTAGAATTTTGATCAGCTTGTCACATCTTCAGTAGAATTCCAAATTAAAATTATCAAAATCTGAAAAATACCCAAAACAAAATAGTCCTCGTGTTCATATATGTGCAATAAAAAAAACTGCCCAAAAAAATTCATTCCATTACAGTTATTATCCTATTAGGAGTCTATAGCATGTAGGTATATATGAAAGATTGAAAATGTGTAAAGAAAATTGCAACTAAAGAACCCAAGTGAGGTTTTGAATCTTTTGATTCATAAACCTAGGGATTTGAATGCCTAATTCATTGAACATCACTGATAAAATTTATGGGTTACAGCTAACAATTGCTTTACATGGTAATCAAGAAAACAAGTTTTCAATGGCAATAGAAATTTACCTCTTCGATCGAAGGAGAATGATGAGAGCTTTTCTTCTCTTCTGCAATTCTCTGAAAATGAAAATGGTAGGTTTTGGGTGGGAAGAAGAATCCCCGGAGGGTTTTTGCAAAAAGAGAGGGACATGATTTGGAATATACGATATTGAGCAAGGTTAAAATTGACATTTAACGTCCATAACAGTAGAGTGGACATATTGGTTCATGCCATGGTTTGGGCCCATTGGGGATGTGGAGTTGGGCCGAAGTTGTTATATTCATGGTTTTGCTTTAAGATGAGGATTGTATAATTGATTGATGAATGCAGCTAAAGGTGTGTGTGTAATGATCTTCCGGTGGCCGCAACTTAATAAGCACGGGCGGAACCAGCAATTTATAATGGAGGCTAAAATAATCTGGTGTAATTGCCAAAATATCTTGAATCCCAGGCAATGATTTTTTTCCCTTAGTCAGTAGACATTATAACAGGTAATAGCTTGTTTGGATGCAGAAGCACTTCTGACTTCTGCTTTTCCAGAAGCAGTCGATTCCAGAAGTCAGAAGCAAAACAGTTTTTCTTCAGAATAAATTAATTTTTCTGCTTCCAGAAGTCATTCTGAAATTGTGTTGTCCAACTATTTTCCGACTTTTTTACTTCCAGAAGTCGAAAAGTTACTTCTGTGAACTGCTATCCAAACAAGCTAAAAGTATAACAGGTAATTTGCATCACCGTACTTTAACGTTCTAGTCGACTTTTTTTTTTTTAATATGAATGTAGAGTATTAGAGAGGTAGGTACAAAAAATGGAAATTGTGGTAGTGTGGGCTAAACATAGAATATGAGATATAAACTAAGAATTTTTCTTTTTTTGGTAGTTCCGATAACAGGAAAGTAACAAGAGTTGGGAGCCTATATAAATGCCCCCAAACAACCTCTACTTCAACATTCAAACTCTCATGTAATTCTTTTATCAAAACATGAAGTTTCTACATGCGATGATCTTCTCCTTGTCCTTGTTCCTTCTTGTTCCATTACTAGTTGTTGAATCATCTTCTTCTTCGTCGGATAATAATTCGCTCGTCAGCAATATACCAAGAGGTTCGTCTCTTTATTCGAATGGTTCCAGTCCTTACTGGCTTTCTCCTTCTGGTAACATTGCTTTTGGTTTCTACCAGTTACCATGTACACTTCGCCCAGTTGCCGTGATCGATATGCAGTAGGCATATGGTTTGTTAACTCTCCGCTTAAGACCCTAGTTTTCCTCACGTCATTGGGGCGTATAAAAAAGAATGAGGGCAGATTTGGGTTATTCGCCGATCCAGTTTGACGCGTTAAGGGATGGCTAAATGGGTGGGTAAAATACCAGTTGTACCTTTTGATGACACGTAAAAAGTCAAGAATACCCTTTAGTTTATATTAACCTAAAACTAACCTAGGTTCTACCGAAAAAAAAAATCAAAATCATTCTTCTTCTTCTTCTTCTTCTTCTTCTTCTTCTTCTTCTTCTTCTTCTTCTTCTTCATCTCCATCTCTATGAGCAAACCCAAGAAGAAAAGAAGGGATTGGTAATCTTTAGCGATGAGACAACCAATTCATACTCACCAGTCGTCCTGGGAAGCTTCTATCACTATGCTGTTGTCTGAGTTGACGCTGTTGGATTTCATGGATTCGAGAGGGTTTTTACAAGGTTTTAAGGTTGTTTACTATGGAGGATTTGTAGGGATGAAAGCGACAGATTTCCGTCGCCTTTTCCCCACTCTCTCTCCTCTTCCCTCACACACACTGCGAAAGCGCAGTGCCCCTCCCGGAACTGGGAGGAAAGCGAGGAAGCGAGTATCGCTCAAAAAGCGAGGAAGCTTTCCTCGCTTGCACTTTAGCGAGATAGCTTTCCTCGCTTTCTGGGAAGCGAGAGAAATTTCCTCGCTTTCAGTTTGACCTTTTTTCTGAGTAAAATCATCCCAATCATCCTGCAGAATCGAATCACTTTACCACCAATTCATACTCAAATCCAGCTGAAATGGAATCCATAACAGCTCACAGTGACCACAACAATGTAACGTACATGGCTACAACAGAAGAACCCTCACAAGTAATCCCTTTCCATGATTATCCACAAGGATCACCAGAATCTGATTTCCATCCAGATAGTTGAGATGGACTATTCAATGAAGTATATAAAACTTGTAAAGCTCTGACTGCAAAACAATAAAAATCTTAGTCAGTCCTTTTCACAACAACAAAAAAAAACAAACAAAAATCTGATTCAATTTTTCAAACAAAAGAAATTTTACCATCAACTAGATCAGTAGTAGCTTCAATCAGTGAACCAGAAATGAAAATCACGATTGTGAATAAACAAAAATGAGGTGAAGTAAACAAAGAAAAGGCAGAAAACTTTGATATTTTGTCCATCATTGTTAATGATTTGTTGTTTTAATAGACATGCAAAGCCGCCATTGAGATGCAGAGAAGAAGATGAAAAAACACTTTGAAAACTCAGATCTTCTTCGCCTTCTAATTAATACAACCATGAAAAGGAAAGGAAGGAAGAAGACGAAGGAGAGGAAATGGAAAGAGGGAGAGATTCGAAGCTTTCAAGAGAGTGAGTGAAAGAGAGCGAGTGTGGAAGTCTGTCGGCTAAACTAAGCAAGGTAGTAAAACAGAAAGAAGAAGATAGAAGGAGGAGAAAACGAGGAGCTCGCCGTGACTTTCTTTGACCGGTCAAGCGATAGAGCTTCCCTCGCTCAGGTGAAGCGAGATAGATTTCCTCGCTGAGCGAGATAGCTTTCCTCGCTCCAAGGGTTCCTCCATAGTAAACAGGCGTCCGGGAGGGGCTGTGAAAAAATACTGTTGGGATGATTTCTCTCACATCCATAGTAAACAGCCTAAGAGAGGAAATCGAAGAATAGAAGGAACTGAATAATGGGATCGAGAAATATTAGGGTTTTGAACTACAAGATGTATATGCAGTTGGGATCGATTCATCTACAGATTTGGGGGTTTTGCAGGGTTCAATGAGTATATACAAAGGGCTTCTGAAATTGATACATGGGTCAGATTCAGCTGGAAATTGTGAAGATGAAGAAAGGGTTTGCTGATTGTTGGTGGAGCTACGATGCTAATTTTATGTATGAACATCATAACTCGGTAGCTTATAGTATGATAATTTACAGAGTTGGTGGCTCTTTTGCTTACCGAGTACTTATGGATTATACACTACTCGGCAGCTCTTTTGACTTACCGAGTATGATTTTTCATATCATATTTTTTCTGTATAATTTTTAAGGTATAATCGGTTGCAATGTTGGCTGCCGAGTAACAATCTTTCTTACTCGGTAGCTCTTCTGTTTGCCGAGTATGTTTGTGTTGCCGAAGGGTTTAACACCACTCGGTAACTCATTTATTTATCGAGCTACCGAGTAAGTGTACTCGGCAGCTATATATTGTTTTACCGAGGGTCAATTCTCCACACTCGGTTGCTTTTTTGCTTGCCAAATAATAAACCTAATTTAAAATTCTTCCAGGGGCGTTGCCCCCTAGGACCCTGTCAGGTCGACCACAGCCTGGGGGGCTACGCCCCCCAGGACCCCCTATGTTCTGGTGTTGAAAATATTCCAACACATCCTTGCCCTTACAAGATCCAAAGGGTACAACCTACAAAGAAGATTGAAAACATTAGACAACTAAATTGGAAAATTAACAACAATCGGTAGCTCAATGAAATATATGAACTGCCGAGTAGCCATTCGGTAACCATTTGAACCACTGAGTATACATTCGGTAGCTTAGAAGAGATTTCGAGCAACCGAATGGTTACTTTATTGTGCATGTATGGTGGTTGGGATATTCGGTGGCTCCATTAATGGTCTGGATCTACCGAATATTCTAACTGCAACATTCAAGGCATGCAAACTTTGATTTTTCATATGTCAATCAACCATTACAAGAGAACTAGCTGATTATTTGGAGTCGAGTTCACTTCATTTCCCTTCTTTGATTCTTGATTTTCTTCCAACAATCTTGTTCATGGCTTTTCTCTAGAATGGTAGAGTTCCAACAATCCATGGATTCTTTCATGTAAGATGAATTCGTAGCATGATCACCCTCACGGGAAGAACATTTTCCCCGCTCAATCTCACTCAAAACAACCATCTCAACAAACAAAAAACTTCTTCTTTTTCTTCTTCTTTTTCTTCTTCTTCTTATTCTAACTCTCTCTCAAAATAACAAAAATATCACAACCTAAGCTAATCGGTGGCTAAGTAGGTTAATTTGTAGTTAGGTTAGCTTAATCGGTAACTTGTTTTGAGTTAATCGGTAGCTTAATATGTGGGGGCATTTTAGACACTGAGATAAGGGATAGCCTAATTACGCCGGGGTGTTCGGGTTTTCAAAAAAAAAAAATTGATCTGCCCTCATTCTTTTTAATACGCCCCAATGACGTGAGGTTTTATATCTCAAGAAAACAGGTCGATGTTTAACAAATGGTAATTACTTGTGCATTAATTCTCAGTGGTGAAGTAGTCGAAGAAGCAAGAGGTGCGTGCCTGTGTTTTGGTAGTTTTAAACAAGTAATCTATTCCTACTGAAATAAAGACATTACTAACTAAATTCTCCTTCAGGTCTTTGTTGTAGTTGTTGATTGAGCAATGGAAAGGCTAACTTAGTTGATAGAGAATTTGATAGGTCATCCAAAATGTTAAGAGACAATATTTCAAATTTTATAAACAATATTTACAGAGTTCCACACCTACTTAGCAAAATTGCAATCCAGAAATAGATAGGTTGGATTTTCTTCCATATTGTTACACATTTTGCAAGTCGAATCTATGTAAGGCAATACTCTAACAGTTCTATCACCTGTTGATAAAATATAATGTGCTGCCTTCCAGGTTAACATCCTAGTTGAGATCATCATAAAGCGATTTAACTGTGAACTTACCACTAGTAGAATTATAGAATTTTAGACATGCATTCCTTTTTAAAATGAAAATCACTAATTCCATTGAACCATAATAGGAGCCTTGGAAAAAGGTCGGCCAAAACCACGATCAATATACAATTTGTTCAAAGTGAACGATAAGGCTTGTAACGAAACTCGAATTTTACAGTTTTGCCACTTATGTCAAGGCTCAGTCTTATAGTGCCCAAAACCGTGGTCTATGCCCTTTATTCCTCTTTACTCTTTAAAAAAGTTGATTTTGTGTTTTTTCAAAGAGCAAAGATTCGAATATTTCAAGCATCTAATCAACCATCTCCTGTATCATCCGAACCAATGGTCCTCATTCTCTGCATCACAATTGGGTTGAAAGTGAAATCTACCAAAACACGTAGTGGCTCTTTCTCATGATGTGGAGCTGGAAGTGGAAGTAGAACTTGAACCACCTTAAGAACAAACTTGCAGGGGGAACCCATGATTTCGGGTTTTAGAACAACTTAAATTACAAATTAATGATTCTACGTTAATTAATGATTCTACATTAATTAATTAGTAATTAAAGCTGGAAGGCAAGTTGTATGATAAGAAGAAGTGGCCAACACGGCTTTCATCAAAGTCATGGTTGGTTGTCCAACTCGTTGCTATTTAAATTTTTTTTTCTGGTCCTTGTCGGAGTTGGCAACATGTCATGTCTCCTCCTTTGTAAAAGAAAACAAACATGTTAGGCTCCACCACTATCACACAAGGATCATTGACGCCCCGTTGGTCACAGGGCTATCAGCCCAATACAAATGAAAAAAAATGGTCACAGATGGCTACAGGACCATCATCATTGTACAGAAAAAATAAATAAAAATGTCCCTATAATTTTCTGCTCAAATCCGTCGAGGTACTGGAATCGCCCGATTCGATCTGTTGGTGCCGCGTGTTTGTGCCAACTCACTGAGGCACCCCTGACTTTAGCATTTCATTTCCCTATTATATGTTGCATGATAAAAGTATCCACTACGACACACGCAATAATAGAGGAGGACTGGAGCAGTTTTAATCTGGGTTGCACAGACGCGCCGATTTTGGGTCCGAGTCCGCGTCGGACTCGTGTCGGACGCGGACGCGGACACGACACGCATACGACGCGGTCAGTTCAGTTAATTCGGTCAACTCTCTACTTTAAAGTGATAATTTAGTATGTTCTCCCTTAATATTCGAACTCTCAAGGTCATAATCCCACCTAAGAAGCTTAACCATTGAGCCATTCACGCTTTTGCGTGTAGGTTGTATATTTTCAACATTTTATATTATTTCTGCTAGGATTATTTTCATATATTAGTATAGTTAAATTATATATTTACTAAGTATATAAACGTGTCCGCGTCCTACAATTTTGAGACCTCACTCGTGTCCGCGTCCGTGTCGTGTCGTGTCCGCGTCCGAGTCCGTGCAACCCAGGTTTTAATGCAATCTACTGTGTGTGAATAAATTAATTATCACTCCTTTGTTTGACTCTGATCCACTTTTCCTGCATCGAAGGTGAGTAATGGCATCAATTAATTATTACTCCTTTGTGCCCTATGATGTAAAAATTACATTGATGAGTGGCTGCAGGGATTTTCATTAAGAGCTTTTACATTCTCCTCTTCTTCTTCTTCTTCTCCATTATCATCATCATCATCATCATCATCAATCATCAATTATTACTCCTTTGCTTGCACAACTACGAAAGTACAGGCACCGCCCTCTTTGCTTCTTCAACTACTCCACCATTGAGAAATTAAATAGTACCCAGCAGCGAGCGCTGAGAAAAGCGGTGTTCGCCACATCGTGAGTAAAAATTAACATCATATATATATATATATAGGTATTTTTAATTTTCCAAGCCAATATAAATCATTTTTGGCGTGTCCGCAAAGTGTCTGATAGTGAATTTGTAGGGACACATGACATAACATGTCCATTGAGTGTCGGCAAGTGTCGAACATATATCGTGTCCGATCGTGTGTCCGACACAGTTGCGACAACTTTCTTAGCGTGTCGTGCAACATAGATTCCAAGGGAAGGGAAGGAAAGGAAAAATTTTCCATGGAATTAGATGTTATCAAACACACTGCCTGAAAAGTTTTGTATTTTGATGGAAGAAAATGCAATTTCTTATCGGTAACTTTTATGTCGCTCCTTTTCTGTTTTGGTATTTTTTTTTTTCTTTTGGCTGTGATCGAAAAAATAAAATAAAAAACAATTGTAAAAATGGCTCACAGAGGTGTAGGACTCGGACGGTGTGGCAATATCTATCAAACGCACAATTAATCGACGTCAAAAAATGTCCGGCATTTAACCAAGCAGGCAGCTAGCTAGCTCACCACTCAAGTCCAAGCGTCCCGTGATGGAATAAGCTTCTGGAAAGAAGTGAAAAAGATGTTGCTTTTACAGACCCCAACTGCCATTCAATTTTGTATCTTGATTGATGCTTGGTTTGGTTATAAAAGTCTTTGGGAACACTTGCATATGGGTCTGGTAGCTTGCTTACATCAATGGGTCCATATATTTGTCACGACTTACAAAAGTCTTTGTGAATGTGGTTGGTCGGACGCATAGCACGCAACACTTGCATGTGGGTGGTCTCGTTTACATCAATGGGTCCATGTGATGTGTGTCACGACTTACAAAAGTCTTTGTGAACGTGGTTGGCATTATTGAGTTTCCTGATATCCATCTCCACAAACACTTATCTCCAACTACTTCTGCTTTTATTTTTTCTTCACTCTACATTTTTCATCCAATCTTCATTTCTATTCGCATCATCTTGATCATAAACCTCTAAATTAATTAATTACAATGGCTGTCGAGCGTATTATTGTTAGCGGTACAACGGAAACTTTGAAAAAGCTGGTTTCTGCTATTAATAGTGAGGTTAGTCTTT
>JAJJMA010140309.1:881-13849 GCA_023529015.1 Papaver nudicaule
TTCCAAGATGCCGAAAATTGATGCAAAATTACTCTTGCAACCTTCTCACCAAAAACCACCATCAACAGTAGGTCGACGTGGTTTTCGGCATGCATGGACATGGAAGATGTTCCAAAACGTGGAAAAGACGGTTGTGGTATTTTCGGCGAACTAAACAAATTTCATCCCCGGCGACCTAAAGCTCTTGGAGATGAAAGAGGAAAAATGTGAGTGTAGAAAATACCTGTACCCTTTAAAAGCATCATAGAGGTGAAGTTGTACAAGAAGGATTTCTTTGAGAAGTAGAGAATCACTCATAAAAGGAAGGACTATAACGACCTAGCAAATGAGAGAGACGGAAGTAGGCCACGACGAAAGGGGATATCATCAATAGTTCTTTGGAATAGATGGGCGAAGATAGGACAACGAGTGAAGGAAGCGTTAGGAGTTAGTGGGTGAGAAGTAATTGAACATTTAAGGTATGTCAGAGTTGACTTATTGACTCAGTAGAAGACGCGTCTGCAAACCTTATCCAAATGAAGATCCATTCGTTGCAGGCCATAAAGTGAAGATGAAGATCACTGCATATCGAGTCGGCGAATAGAGACAAAATAATTGTCAGACATGTCATTATCTTTATTAGCTGTAACCCACTATGTAAATCGTCTACAAAAGGAGAGAGACCCCTCACTTGAGCGAGTTGAGCGAATTTCAGTCTGGTCTAGTGAGAGGAAAAGTAGTGTAATATCTTTGCTCTCCCTAGCCCAGTGTTGGGTGAGTTGAGATCTTGAAAAAGGAAGTGCTAGCAAATCTAAATGAGGTGAGTGATGTACTTAAACTTGAAGTAATAAATTACGGAGGAAGAACCAAGTACATCTGTGTCAAGTATATCTAACCCTCCTATCTATGTACTGTTATGTTATTCCTGTGATATAGTGTAGTTCACATGTTGTGTATGGTCATAATATTTGGGTGTACTGTCTAGGATCTAGTAATGGGATTTCAGACAGTTACACCCCCACAGATTGTCACGCACTTGATTCCCCTAGCTGACGTCCTTTACGGGCCTAGGAGTTGCTTTAACCGATGTTAAAGGCTTATGTCAACAATACCGGCTTTGCAACTGTAGATGGTGAAAAATGAAAGAGGGACAAAATTGTCAAAAACACTCTCGAAACCACGCCTTATTAAAGGCAATCGCCTATTCAGGCTCATCTCATAGCTCAGAGTGCAACCCATTCCATGAGCTGGACAAACTCTCTATGAGCTCTCTCTTATAACCCGGTGGGGAGGGTAATATCATAGTGCAGTACTAATAACCTCACTAACATATTAAACCCATTGTTCTGCTTCATGTCGACACCCATCTCGATATCAGAACCAGGTCGCTTAATGGTATACGGTGAAGAGTTAACAGAGACGTATCCTCATGGATTTCCTCTTAATACGACTCAACATACGAGTCTTGATGCAAACCTCAGGAATATTGAAGCTTCAGGCCGGTCCGGAGCTCTCTGAGAGGCATACAACAGCCTAAGCAGGCTTAAGCAGACCTAATCCCAAGTTTAGGATAGTCTAGCATACCATGGATAAACACGCCATGACTTCAAGTGTGTTGTAGCATAAGCACTCACACCACGACTAAGGCACAGGTTGCCCCAAAGTCGAGCTTGGCCAGATGCCAAAGCCATAACGCCACATAGCATGGCACCACAAACCATGAGCCACCATGGATTCACAAGAAATCAGCCTTGGCCAAGAGGCCAAGGCCATGGCGCAAGGCGCCACAAACCTACTTAGCCTTGCCAAAGGCCAAGGCCGTGACGAGGAATATAGCCGCAAACAGGTTGGCCTTGTCCAGAGGCCAAGGCCGTGGCGCCATAATCCATGGCGCCACAACAGGTTGGCCTTGGCCAAAGGCCAAGGCCGTGGCGCCATGAGCCATGGCGCCACCATAACATAACTAACGCCAAAGCGCGTTCAAAATTGGCCTTGGCCAGCGCCATAGTCCATGGCGCCGCAACAGGTTGGCCTTGGCCAAAGGCCAAGGCCGGGGCACCATGAGCCATGGCGCCACCATAACAGAACTAGCGCCAAAGCGCGTTCAAAATTGGCCTTGGCCAAAGACCAAGGCCGTAGCCTCCTGGGCTATGGCGCTAAACACTTATGGCCTTGGCCAACAGCCAAGGCCACTCCTACACTCGTGTCCCGGAGGCACCACGCTCATGTTGGTCGCGACAATTAGTCATACGACTCTACTCTACTCAACTCAACTACGCAATATCCGCGTATCACTCACTCGAGACATCAAAACATCACACGGGGGGATAACTTTAGGGGTATTGGTCTGGCGGTCTACGGCAGTTGAAAGAAACTGATAGAGATAGTGGACAGTTACGAGAAGATGGTGCGAGTGGACATGTTCTACACAACTCAGGCAGTTACGGAAACCAACCCATGTCCTCCACTCCTCCACTCTTCCACAACTTCCACCTCTCTGTCGAGAGATCAAGGTGAGTTCAAAACTATAAATAGAGGCTTTCTCTATCTTCCAAGGCAGGACGGCTAGAACACAGAAACAAAAACGACATCAGAGCCTCAGAGAAAACACACCTAAGAATCCAAACACGTTTCTAGCCTTGGATATTTCTAGTCGACTTCACGACGGAGATCTTGAACTCTTACACCCAAACACATCCTCAACCTGATCTCAAGTTTCTTCGCCGTTTCCCTCCCTAGACCAACCTCTATCCTCTCTGTGACCGAAGCAAGGCGTGAACGACCATTTTCTTGGTTTTGGCTCGTCTTGTTCGACTTTGATCTCCGAGTACTACGAAAGTACCCAGAGACGGTACATTGTTTTTGTAGGTAAAAACAACAACCTTAATTATCAACTGTATGTTTCGAACTGTCCTCTTTAGTTTAACATATGTAAGATGACTTCCTTCGGATTGCTCCAGGTCATACGGAAATCTACTTACAAGCGGGGGCTGACAATTAAAACAAAGTAAACTATGCCCAACTTGTCTCTACCTCAGTTGCGAAGAAGAATCACTTAAGAAACTTGCACAACTGGAGCTAACCAGGTCTTACAACACCGTGTGCATCCGTATGTTGCTTCCTTAAACCTTGTATGTAACGTATCAGTTCTTGAATAGCCTTATTGCAGAAGAGAATGACTAAAGAATAGACAAAAACGTGATCAGGTTACCAAGGTTACATGTTAGTCTGATGACAACCACAGAAGTACATTATCGCCTACCTATGCTTCCCAATTCTCAAGAGAAGTCTTTATAGTCGTTAGGTAATTCAACAGAGGAACTGCTACCTAATAGAGGATGACTACCACAACAAGCTTACACGGAAGTGCTAAGAGTTTACGATCAATTCCACAGAGAAACTTCACGTATGCTTGATGCTTGTGGTTTTCGTTCTTTAACCCTCTATTTATAGCTCTCAATAAGATAGGTTGCTTTGAGATAAAACAATAGATTTCTTGACCTACAAGTTAGCAAGTACCCGTGTAAACGTGGTCGTTAGTTACTTAACTTGCACACAAAGAAACCCTAGGTTAATCTCAATTGGAATTCTTTTAAACATTTATCTGCCAAGTGGTTTGCCCTAACAATCTCCCCCTTTGTCAATTTTAGTGACAAAACTAATTTACATATGGACTCAAAAGATATACAATAAAGATCTAACCCAGATATATCTTGATTTCTTGAATTCTTCAAATTTTCCTTTGAGTCTGGATGTGTTCGTTTAACTCATGTTGAAAAATTTGTAGACAGCACTACAACATATCAAGTTCAAACAACCACAAAGGTACGCCTGAGCTTGCATGGGATAATATGCTAATCCCACATGTTGTTTGTGCAAAGAGTATGAATCAGAGCAACTTTAAAGTTTGTGTACCAAAACTTATAGAAGTCTTTATAGTCGTTAGGTAATTCAACAGAGGAACTGCTACCTAATAGAGGATGACTACCACAACAAGCTTACACGGAAGTGTTAAGAGTTTACGATCAATTCCACAGAGAAACTTCAAGTATGCTTGATGCTTGTGGTTTTCGTTCTTTAACCCTCTATTTATAGCTCTCAATAAGATAGGTTGCTTTGAGATAAAACAATAGATTTCTTGACCTACAAGTTAGCAAGTGCCCGTGTAAACGTGGTCGTTAGTTACTTAGCTTGCACACAAAGAAACCCTAGGTTAATCTCAATTGGAATTCTTTTAAACATTTATCTGCCAAGTGGTTTGCCCTAACAATCTCCCCCTTTGTCAATTTTAGTGACAAAACCAATTTACATATGGATTCAAAAGATATACAATAAAGATCTAACCCAGATATATCTTGATTTCTTGAATTCTACAAATTTTCCTTTGAGTCTGGATGTGTTCGTTTAACTCATGTTGAAAAATTTGTAGACAACACTACAACATATCGAGTTCAAACAACCACAAAGGTACGCCTGAGCTTACATGGGTTAATATGCTAATCCCACATGTTGTTTGTGCAAAGAGTAAGAATCAGAGCAACTTTAAAGTTTGTGTACCAAAACTTATAGAAAAGACGAGGGTACCGAGTACACCACCAATCTTTTATTTTAGTCCACCTATAAGTCAAACCTTGAAGGTTCATGTAATCAAGAACTCAAGAACAAGATCTCATTCAGATCTGATTGATTCACACAAGGGAGTCAATACAAGAATCCGAAAGGCTATGTCAACAACCAAGTACGATACTTTAATTATAAATGATAAATCAAACATAACGCGGAAGTAAAGTAAAGTACACACAAGATTTTTGTTAACGAGGAAACTACAAACTCGTAGAAAAACCCCGGGACCTCGTCCAGTTTGAATACTCTTAAGAATTAAGCCGCCAACACACCTACTCTCAGACTTCGGACTAGCTCGTGCAGACAATATGACCATCATACGACTATTAGTCACAAATATTTCCCCTCAGTATTCCTACGCCTCCAACCACAGCAAGGTGGTCACGCACCTGTACTCCCTTACGCAAACAAACGTCCTTTACTGTCTTACGCAAGAGTTGCCTCACAGCCCATCGTGAGGACTATCGCTACCCGACCTCCAATCGAGCGATTACAACCTTATGGAAAACAACCAAATAGCGGCAGGTCAAATCGCTGGATGATATCCTTGATAACTAACAGATATTTCACCGAAGTCGTTTTACACCAAGAGCGAGGATATTGAGTTTACTTAGGCAATAAACACCTCGAGATATCGATCAAGGTTTCAAAAACCTAAACTCCCGAAAGAGCAACCTTGTCGTCACAGTTGGAATCAAGCAGATAGCTATAGTAAGTACGATATGATATGACCTTGAAGAACAGTGTACCTGCAAAGAACAAATCTAATAACATCAATCTTGATTCCACTCAATATCTATAGTTTAGGCACGCAAACCGAAAGTGGCTTGCTGACAAATCCAGGTTAATAGATAAAGAGTATGTTCTAATCACAACGATCTTGAGTGGCCTTATTGCAGAAGAAAAGACTATAGAATAAAAAAGATCGCAAGGTTTGATAGACGTGATAGAACAAAACACAAGTACAATACAAAGAAGACTACAATATAACTTCTATAAAATACAGTAAAACATAAACTAGTTTCCCGCAGAGGTACTTTTAGGCTTCTCGATCCCTAGAGAAGACTTTCACGTAATTCTAGACCGAGAGCAAAAGCTCAAAGGTAACTGAAAAGAAAAGTGGCAGACACAAGCTAACAATTCGAAAGAAGAGCTTGGTAGAGGCTGTTAATACATAAATATCACTGGCCCTAGAAGCCATGATCAGAAGCAAGGAGGCCCGGCGGATAAGAGGAGCCGAAGTATGAAATCATCCCAAGGTATGCTACTACGGAAACCAAAAGAATGAAGGAAGGCATCACCGACTCAAGGCACGTTCCAAACGGTCGTATCAACACTTTATAGAGTTACAGAAGACTGGGGGCACGCGTCAATACACGGCTGGATCAGACAGCGGTGTAAAAGCAGCCTAATGGATAAGAACGAGGGCATCCAGAACATCAAAGGATCTACACAGTAAAGATATATACCATGAGAGAGGTGTCAACACGCGAATGGATAGTAAGGGCGGTGCACAGAAACCAGCTGCCAGCGAAGACCATCAAAGAATAAAAGAAACGAAGTATAGCAAAGAGAAGTTACTGCCGAGATTTGCTATAAATACCCCTCCTCACCATAGAAGCAGGGGTCGATAAAATTACAAGGGGAAATACTATAGCTAAGAAATCTTCTGGGATCAGGAGATCACAATACTTAGTGCAAACCCCGTACTGTATCGAATCGAGCTAGATAGAATCCTAAAGAACTTTGTTGTGATATTATGAATATGATTTATAGATATGATTTGATTATAAGGAGATGAAACACTTTGTTGTGGATCCGACTTGCTCAGTTCGTTTTCAGCATAATCTTCAGTCCTTAAGTTTCTAATGAGCTCATAAGATCGTTGTTCCATTCAGTGGATACGAGGATGAGCGGAGATTCTAGTAATTACTTAGTATCAATTGTCATTAACCTTAAAAACCTTATGTAACTATGATATGGGAAAATTTGTATCAACAGTTTAGCGCTGGAAACAGGGACCAGTGTCCTTGGAAAATTTCAGCAACGTGGTTTTCAGCACTGGCCTCGATTTTGCCTATTCTCATTCTATGTTTTGTTTTGATTTTGGTAGGCTAAAACGAATTTTCACTACTTAGGGTCTTTTATGACCACTCTAGTGTTCTCTAACCAGTATTTATTCATTTGCAATATCTTCCGCTTTTTTACTCTTTAGAAAAATGAAATAGAGGTCACAGTATAAAAGACTCAGATCCGAGAAGCTAGGGAGCTAAAACACTACCTATCTTTGAAGAACACCAGAATCTTCTTAGCGGTCTTTACCCGAAGAACGCTTAGGAGAGCAAAGCTTGGAACAAGTAAAAAACGTGTCAAAATCAAGTTTCCGTTGCATAAATCCCACCTCGTGCGGATTCGGCGGTCAAACGACATACAACCATATATGCACTTGGGAAACACCTACGTAGGCCAACCCAGCCACACGGGGTCCCAAGACACATCTAACTAGCTCTCAGGGCGCAAAGAATATGTCTCTAACGACTAGCGCGTACAGGGGTACATGACAATTTTCTCTTTTATATGTTCCAGGTGGAGAAGAAAGCCATAAGCTCCAAATGGCGATAAAGCGGGACAACAAATAGGGGATCGACGAGCCGACACTTTGGAGACTAGTCGGATTTCCCACGGAGCACGAAGATAGTCAAACAACCGCAGAAGACACCGAAGTATCGACATACTACATTCATAAGGAAACCGTGCTGAGGATGATAAAGGGCGTGGGCGAAGTGGCAACGAGTCAAGGAAAGTCGGGATACGTTCATCTACATGCGTCAAATGAAGTAAACCAAGAGTGACCGAAGCAAATAAGCGAAGACGGGGAAATAAGAATGACCGGCGTCAATGAAAAAATCATAAGTCAACTGTCAACTCTGGCATTGAAGCAACGAAACCAAGAAAGCATCTTGAGCATATTAAATTGCGAAGGCGGGGAGACAGACGAAGATAATGAAGATAGCGTACGAAGTAGCGCAAAGGAGGCTCAAGAAGAAGAACGACGAAACGAGGAACTTGATACACGATGTTACAAGTACAGTCTGAAACAAGTCACTCTACTGACGATGGAGTTAAGAACCAACACACGCACTCAGGAAGGAGAACTGCGGATAATCCAAAGGAAGGACGACGAAGAGGATCGCGGAGAATGCCAGGCCAGAACAAAAAAAGCGCGTGGCGGAAAACCATCAATTAGAAAAAAGACTCAGGCGGAGAACGACCCCAGCAGATAGTAGAAGTGAGGAAAAATATTAAGAGATACTATATTCAGATCTAATACTACAACCGTCAGAGATACTAAGAAGAGAAGGGGGCAGGAAGGATTTCACTTACCCAACTACCAGAGGAAAACAGAGGAAAGAAACGAGCAACCACAAAGATTACTGTGAATATCACAAACACGCGGGCTTACTACCGATAATTGCAAGCACCTTCAGAACACGATAGAAAGATACCTAGGTCGAGGAGAATTCAACCAATATACCTCACCCACTCCGAAGCTCGAATAACAGCAGCAGAACGACAGCGGTTTACAAGAAAACAACAAAAGAGAGGTGTACCTATCCAAACCAAGAAGCGAGAATGCAAGGGAATGCCAGCAGGTACGGGTGAACCACGGACCCTTGGTAGTCACCCTGCCTATCCACGGATAAATACCGCGAAGGTGTTAGTCAACGAAGGAATCACCTACAATATTTTATTCTACAAGCGGTTTCTACAGATGGGATTTCGTGACGAACAATTAGACTACCCAGCAACGATCATCCACGATTCGTGTGGAACAATCATAACACCCAAGGGTGAAATCATATTGCAAGTGGACATAAGTCCAGTGACAACCTTCACAAAATTTTGCATTATCAAAACATCATCACCATATCATGCAGTACTGGGGAAAAAATGGATTCAGGAGTTGGGATGAGAAGTCTCAGCAATTCACCAGCGTCTAAGGTTCCCCACAATATATGGAGAAATGGAGATTAGGGGGGCCCGTAGTAATATTTGAAATATCAAAGAACACAGGAAAAAGCAGAAGCAACCAAAGAAGAAAACTAAGTAGAACTAAGTTTTGCCTTAACTCTACATCCCTTGATACATAGAATTGCAGATGCGTGCTCTTTGGACCTGCAAGCATGGTATTTAGATGAGGGGACCTTAGTTGGGGACACCTTGATGGTGGCCAAGGCTTTGGACATTATTCAGCAAGAAGGTGTTTCCTTTGGGCTTCATCTTAACGAATCAACGATGCTGTCATTCGTAAGAATGACAAATACTTGGAGAAATGTACTGCTCAAGGCTTTGGCCTGGGTGTGTTGGCTTTTACCACTTTTGGGGAGATGGGTAGCGACACTGTGGAGTTTCTGAAGAGATTACGCAATTATATGGCTAGCCATGATGCTAATGTTATAGTGGGGGATTTTTTATTTCATAGGATTGGGGTTGTACTCCAAAAAGGGATTGGAACCCAGCTTGTTGCCAGGCTTCCATCCAAATCTTGTAATCCTATTGATTCTGATTCTGATTCCGATTCAGATTAATAATATATGAAGTTTTCATTAAAAAAAAAAAAGGGTGTGTTATAGATTGGGCATATTGGGCCCAGACATTTTAGGTCGGTCGTGTGTTATAGATTGGGCATTCCTCTTTTTAAATAGGGTGACTTATGTTCCGCTTGTGGCAGGGTGATGGACATTTTTGGGGACCACGCAGTTCATTGTACCAAAGGGATCGGTCTCAAGTATCGTCACGACCTAATTCGTGACACTATTGCTGATATGTGCTATCGTGCTGGTGTCCCGGCTAGGAAGGAGGTGGATTTGGGTTTTCAGTCTGATGATGGGTTAGCCTTGAGACCCGCTGACATCCTAGTTTATAATTGGGATAATGGTCGTGATATGTGCTTGGATGTAACTGGTTTCTCCTCTTACGGGCAACGAGGTACGTGCTTTTATCCCTGGTCAGGCTATTGCTAACGCTGTGGATAACAAAAAGGTTAAATATCTAGATAAGTGTTCAGCTAATGGTGTCGAGCTTGGTATCCTCGCTTTCACCATTCTGGGTTAGCTTGGTAGTGATACGGTAGATTTCCTAAAGAGGCTACGAAATTATATGGCCAGTCATGATGCTTATGTCAAGGTTTGTGATTTCCTTTTTCATAGGTTAAGTATTGTTGTTCAAAAAGGGATTGGGACGCAGCTTGTTGCGAGACTCCCATACAATTCTTGTAAGCTCCTTTCAGTTGACGATGATTAATATAATTATTAAAAAAAAAGAGCTTTACATTAGTTTCCCCTATTCCTACGTCTACCACGAAGTCGGGCAGCCACAGTACCACGATCCTCATCGAGACCATCTATCAACTCTAAGTCGATCATCGGGGCATTAGAAGGAACAACCTGAAAAAAGTCAGCAGCAGCAATCACAGGATCTTCAACCGGCTCAACAGGAGCAAAGTTGGCAGCAGCCTGTTCAGCACCATTGAACTCCTCTTTTACTTCAACCTTCACAGGTATTTCATCAGAAGAAGCGAGATCCTCACCCATCATAAGCAAAATTTCATTACTATGACGACGAAGAAACGATCTTATCTCAACCATGCGACAATCATACAGAGAACCACCATCTTCCCTCATTCTCCGTTCTCTTCTTCTTTCATCACTCTTCAGGAGATGATCGAAGAGACGAATCACTTTCTCAGGATTAGTTTCCTTTCTAGAAGAGCCACCACCTTCAAGATTTGCTTCCATATCCATTATCATTCGAACCCTTTCTCTCCTGCTAGCTTCTTCATAATTCATGGGTGCCTTTCCTCTATCTGTCATTTCTCTCTTTAAACTACTTAGAAAACACTAGGAGACGATCGATGAAGACTAGTCTTTTATAGAGAAACTCCAGTCGCCATCCAACCACTCGCTTTAAATAAGGAGAACGTTACGATGTAGGAAATAAAACGACCACATTAGGGTTTCCTTGATTATCGCACCCCTTCAAAAACATCTCCCATTACCCGATAAAGCAGCTACAAACTTTTCAGATCTTCACCATTTATTAGAACCGTCCACTACCACCACATACAACATAATTAGCAGTTAATGATTTACCAACCAGTCAACTTATAATCCTTATCAAGGAAAGTCACAATACCCAGTATCAATTGGGAAAAAAGGAGAACAACCAAGGGATGAAGCACCAACAAAGAAGCAGGTACAACCAAGGCACGAAGAGACAATGAATACGCAGCTCCAACCAAGGGACGAAGTACCGACGAAGACGGAATAACAACCAAGGGACGAAGCACCGACGAAGACGGAATAACAACCAAGGGACGAAGCATCGACGAAGACGGAATGACAACTGAGGGATGAAGTACTAACGAAGACGCAAGAAAGGTCAAGGGATAAAACATCATCAAAGACAGAGGTACAACTCAGATAGCACAACACCACCAATGATAAAACCATAATGCAACCATAGGAAATCATAGCACAGTCGAGAAAAGAAAGATCACAACAAGGATAAGAAGTGGAAACGATACACCGGAAACCACAGCCAGACAAGGGGCAACAAATCTACCAGTACAGCGGGCGTGGCCGAGGATATACTCCGGAACAAGCACAAAATCAACTACAACAAAGCCTACGTATCCAATAAAAGATACCCGAAGGATTGCACTAACTTACCACAACGAACATACGGATGGGGACGCCTACAGCAGTACATGATTCTCCTATGAAGGGAGGATCCTTGCCTCCCGGAAACTCTAGCAGATCGTTCTCAACAAGTAAAGAAGAGCAAACACTACAACAACACTACTGAAGTACAACAACACCATTGAAGAACCCCAGAAACAAACTCGGTCCACACAAGAAAAAACCATTATAACGACAATACTGAAGGAGCAAGAACTCGAGCACCATAAAAGAAAGAAACAGTCACCACGTAGTGACCAAGAAGACACAAAGGCGGCGAAGATCCCCTCAACAAGAAAAGATGATTAACTTTGGCAATGGAAACTCAGAAGCCTCACGCTTCCCAATGAAGGATGGTACAAAACCAGAGAATGAACAAAAGCAGGATTGGAGAAACTATTTCAAAAAGCAACAGCGATGTAAGCGCAACTAAACAATTGCCAGCAGCCCAAGCGAAACAGAACAATTGCCATGACAGGAGCATACCTGCTGATCACAAGTCATCTCTAGGATCCTCATTAATATGTATGAGGCAAAACGTAAGAATCCCGATGATAGAGATAACTCAAACGTCGCCTCTAGCGGGAAAATCTTTTTCCCGGGTTAATGTCCTAAATCATCCCCTGGCCAAGGATGGTTGAAAAATAATGCTTAACCCAAGAAGGTTGAAATGCCTGAAAAAGTATACACTAAGGAGAAGATCTCATGATCAACAATGTTACCCTACCAATACGAAGACAGTAGACACACCTACTGATACAAAGACAGTAGACACGCCTATTGATACGAAGACAGTAGACACACCTACTGATACGAAGATAGTAGACACACCTACTGATACGAAGATAATAGACACACCTGCGACATGAAGAAGACAGAAATATTCACGGACGAAAGCAACTTAGAGCACACCAACTAAGCAAACGGTAACAAGAAGATGACGAACATACATTCCCAACTGGAAGAAGAATAGAAAGATCCATGAGACAGGTTTTCTCGAAGGATTATTTAAAATAAACCTCAATAAAAGGGGCAAATTGTTAATACATAAATATCACTGGCCCTAGAAACCATGATCAGAGGCAAGGAGGCCCGGCTGATAAAGGGAACCGAAGTATGAAATCTTCCTGGGTATGCTACTACGGAAACCAAAAGAATGAAGGAAGGCATCACCGACTCAAGGCACGCTCCAAACGGTCACATCAACACTTTATAGAGTTACAGAAGACTAGGGGCACGCGTCAATACATGGCTGGATCAGACAGCGGTGTAAAAGCAGCCTAATGGATAAGAATGAGGGCATCCAGAACATCAAAGGTTCTACACAATAAAGATATATACCATGAAAGAGGTGACAACACGCGAATGGATAGTAAGGGCGGTGCACAGAAACCAGCTGCCAGCGAAGACCATCAAAGAATAGAAGAAATGAAGTATAGCAAAGAGAAGTTACTGCCGAGATTTGCTATAAATAGCCCTCCTCACCATAGAAGCAGGGGTCGATAAAATGACAAGGGGAGATACTATAGCTAAGAAATCGTATGGGACCAGGAGATCACAATACTTAGTGCAAACCCCATACTGTATCGAATCGAGCTAGATAGAATCCTAAAGAACTTTGTTGTG
>JAJJMA010140313.1:0-11801 GCA_023529015.1 Papaver nudicaule
GAGCCGCGATGTTTCTGAGGTTTTCATTATGACTCAGGTGTCGAGTCATATTTTAAGAAGAAATCCGTGAGGATGCGTCTCTGTTAACTCTCCACCACATACCGGTGAGCAATTTAGTTCTGATATCGAGGAATTCGAGGCGATGTTGACATGAAGTAAATTGATGGGTTTATGAATTGATGGGGGTTATTAGCACTGCACTATGATATTATTCTCTCCACCGGGAGTTATAAGAGAGAACTCATAGAGAGTATACTCAGCTCGTAAAACAGGTTGCATTCTGAGCTATAGAGATGTGCCGGAGTAGGCGATCGCCTTTTGGCAAGGCATTACTGCAGAGTAGTTTTACATCTTTGTACCTCTTCCATTTTTCACCATCTACATTAAGTCCCCTGGTTAGTGTGGAACAGTAATGTTTCATATTAAGCATTGGATGGTGAAAGTAACTCTGATGGCCTTAGGTTTTCTATTCAATACCGGCAGAGGATTACGAAGAATCGAATCTTGGTGCTAACAACCATGAACCAGAACTAAAGATAAGTTCGTATACAAATACATATGTGTTATTAGATAGGGGTTCTCTACCTCTCTACGTGATGTAGGGCAAGGTAGGTAACATATGACGCGTAAAGACGGTGTGGCTAATGCCAGGTTTGGGGTGCTCTGAATGTGGCCTCATGGTTCTCCTAGGCATCTTTTGACTTGACCAAGGAGCTCCTAGGGTTTCTAGCTCCATATGGGTATGAGGTCACGTTTTACGTTGTTAATGAAAGAAAAGGCGAGAATTACCGGTTTATTAGTACGAGTTCCTTCTTTTCCTCTTCATTTGAAATCTCTGAAAGAATCTCGTATGAGTTTGTTGGCAGTTTTTGACCAGAACTTTGAATGCAGCATCGTTTCGTCTTTATCTTGCGCAGGTTCCGGGATTGAGTTAGCATCCCGCTTGATGTGTAGTGTATCCATCTTCTAGGGTTTCGTAGCGAGTATTTGTATATATATAGTGAGTGCAACACTATAACTATCGTACTCGCCCCTCTGCACAAGTTTCTTTGTAGTGTGTGATCTCTGAGATCCATGGCTGGCAGCGATAATTCTGGTTCGTCCTCACAGAAGAGAGCTTATACAAAACGAAGGATTTCTGAAATCATGGCTGACGAGAGCAATTTTGGTTCGTCCCCACAGAGGGAAGCCTACATGAAACGAAGGACGTGGATTCCAAGTCCGGTGAGTGTCTTCCTGTAATTTTATCACGTGTGTATGTGTGTTCACCTAACAAGGGTGGTGATGTTGCAGTGTAGAGTCATGGTGACTCGAAGTCTAGGTCGCTTGAGTGCTGGAAGGTCGAGTTTTAAAGAGGTTCCTTCGCATGCTCAGACTCCAACAAGAGACCCAGTAAATCTTTTATCTCGTACCTAACTTGGTATTTTCCTTTCGTTGTCTGCTAACCAAATGTTGTTCCGCCTTTCAGGGGACACAACCTCGTAAGAAGAAATGTATGAGTGTTCCCAGGAGGAAGAAATCTGCCCAGAAAGGCTCTCCAACCTATTCTCCAATTTCGGTTGTCGCTGTGGACGAAGATGATGAGAATGGTGGCACTGATAACGATGGTCCTTCATCTAATGGTGGTTCAGTTCTTGACGAGGTTAGCCTAGGAATAGATAATGTCGACTACTCGGGAACTGGTCTTCCCTTCGAGCCAAAGATGGTTTCCCTTTCTGAAGAACAAAGATCTGTTGGTGGTTTCCTTGTGCCGACTCCTTATGCGGATCTTTATGAAAAAATCTGGAAAAAGTACGGTCATGTCGCTACCAACCAGTTGATGAAGGATACTCCCATCATGGTGACCATGGTCTCCTTGCTTCTTTCTGTAATAAAGGATATGGAAGATGAAAAACTGTATGACGTAACCTATGGAATGATCCAAAGGTGGGAGAGCCATATTTCTGTTTTAGAGGCTTTGATGTGCAACGTGGGTTGGCTTCATCAGCGGCTCGAAATCGTGAAGGTGGATCGTGCTGGGATGGTCTCTAACGTCTTCCCTTGTTCGAAGGATCTCCTCCGTGCCGAAAGGGACTTGGAAGGGGTATCTGATGAGGCTGGCCGAATGTTGAAAGTCATATGGGCTAAGTAACATGCTTTGTTTGAATAGTCTAACAAGGTTAATGAGGTGATTGAGAGTTTGAAGAAGAAGAACAATGTTTTTCGCCAAAGGCTGGAGATGCTTTATAAGCGGGACTATTCTTTGTTGGACGGCTTGTTTTGAAGGTTGGGTTTTGACATCTTGATGAGGGAAAGGCTTAGGTTTGAGAAAGTGTTATGTTGTTTCTTTCATTATCAGAACTATGGCTTCTATGAACGAAGTGTATTAATTTTCCTTTTTTTTTTTTCCAAATAAAATTTGGCATTTTATCTAAAAGAAAGAAATTTCTCTTTTTCTGACCTAAGTCCCCATGCCTCTGGGTTTGCCCGTCATCTTTTCCTTGTGTTGATCGTTCTTCAAATGCAATCCTGGTTCCCATCGTTGTGAGACCGTGAGTTCGCCTGTGTGACCTCCTGACTGAGTAGGGTCGTGCTTTATTCCTTTTGATGTCGTTGCGGTAGAAGGTTCTGCCAAGTTCTGGTGCAGTGAGAATTCGCAATGGTGAGCATGTACCCGATGGCGTGGCTTCACGGGATTTACTTTTCTTCCATGTGCTGGGAGGCTTGTGCCCACGGCCTTATCTCCATCCTCCCCTTATTGTGACGCCATGGGTTGGGGCGCCATGCCCATGGCGCTGTTTTTTTTTTTTTTTTTTTTTTTTAGGGGGCGCCATGGGGTGGGTTGCTATGCCCATGACGCCATGACCCTTTCGTTATGGTCTCCATCTCCTAGTGGCCTCCCCTTTTAAGCATAGTACGCCTTCAGCCACTTGCCGTTAATGACAGTCCCCTCTGCTTTTCCATCCATAGTGACTATCTTATAGTATCCACTCGCAGATGCCTTAGAGATGACATACGAACCTTCCCAATTTTGAGCAAATTTTGGCGTCGTGGCATCTTGTTGGATGTATTTTGCCGTCTTCAGCACCAAGTCCTCTACTTGAAAAGTTCTTGGCTTCACAGCTTTGTCGTATGCCCGAGAGAGCCTTTTCCGATACATTTCTATATGTTTCTCCGCTTTGGCTCGTCTTGAATCCAGAGAGTCTAGTTCTGCTATTCTTGAATCTGCTACCTCGGCTTCATTCCAATGGACACCACTTACTGCTGCAATCTGAGCCGATGGTACTTTAATTTCTGCTGGTAGTATGGCGTCGGCACCGTAGACTAACGGATAAAATGACGTCCCGGTGGAACTTCGTGGAGAAATCCTGTAGGCCCATAGCGCCATAGGTAACTGCTCGTGCCACGACCTTGGGTTGTCATGTATGGTTCTGGTGATGATCTGAATCAATGTCTTGTTGGTACTCTCTGCTTGCCCGTTCCCTTGACGGTAGTATGGAGTGGAGCAAATGTGCTGGATCTCGTACCTTTGGAGTAACTTCGCTACATCTTTGTTAACAAATGGTGTCCCGTTGTCAGTAAATGATATGTTTAGGAATCCCAAACCTGCAGTTGATGTATTCTTTGATGAATGTCGCGATTGTGACGCGAGTTGTGTTTTTCAGAGGTATCGCTTCTACCCATTTGCTGAAGTATTCCGTCGCGGTGATGATATACTCATGGTTCTTTGAGGAAGGCGGGTTGATCTTCCCAATGAGGTCGAGTCCCCAGCTCTAAAATGGCCAAGGGATACTGATTGATCGTAGAGGTAAGCACGGAGTGTGGATGAGGTTCCCGTGAGTTTGGCACCTGTGACACTTCTGCACGAACGACGCCGCGTTATCCTCCATAGTCGGCCAGTAATACCTATCATGAATCTGTAGAAACAGCTTCCTTTTTCCTTGGTGTTCACACTCGTGTGCCTCCTTCAGAACCATGGGGATCTCCTCGTCAGATAAGCAGCGGAGTAGACTTCCCCCGTAGCTCTTACGATATAGTACTCCTTCATGGTAGACAAACCTCCTGGATCTTTTAATTAGACGGATGGCTATGTGTTGATCTGCTGGTAGAATCTTTTCGTTGAGGTATTTGATGAAAGTTTCTCTCCAATCTTCGTAAGGATGGCATACCAAGGCTTCAGATTTATGTGGAGGGGTTTGACAGTTGGGGCACGTCTCTTGTAGGGCCCCGAATTGTGCTTCCATCGTCGGCCAATAGTACCCAAGTCTCTGAAGTCGTCGGTATAAGGTCACGATGAGAGTTTGTCCGCAAACTTCGTTATGAACGCGTCTGAGTTGTTGTTGTGCTTCAAGTCCTCCCAAGCACCGCGACAGTGACCCATCTGGGTCCATATGGTATAACATTTCGTAGAAGAGGAAGAAATGTTTTAACTATATAATGCCGACGATGAGTGTCCGCCAATCGTTGTCTGGTATGATCTCGTCCTTCGCTAGCCAGGTTGAGGGGATGGTCCGTCTCTTCACTGTTACGGTCTTCTCTTTCCCTTCGAATTGAAGTTTGACGCCAGGGTCGCCAAGCAGTCAGCATGTCTATTGTTGGTGCGTCCAGTGTGTATTATGGTGGTGCCAGCAAAATGGTCCAGCATCCTTTGTGCTTTAGCCCTGTGAGGAGCGAGAGTGACTTTTTTGAGAGAGTTTACTCCGTTCATCTGGTTCACCAGTAGTTTCGAGTCGCCTCTAACCTCGAGGTGTGTTGCGCCTGCTTGTTTAGCTAGTAATAGTACCAGGAGGAAGGCTTCGTACTCAGCCGAGTTTTTGGTGCATTTGAAATATAGTTTGAATGAATGGGAGAACACTTCTCCTGCCGGGGATACTAGGAAGACGTCGGCTCCCTCAGTGTTGTCGTTTGGGGTAGCAGATCCATCGAAGTACCAAATCCATGTGTCTTCTTTCACCAGCGCTATCTCAGGGGAATTCTCCTGGTACTTCCTCGTGTAGAGCCGTAGAGTCTTCTCC
The DNA here is from genome assembly GCA_023529015.1 of Papaver nudicaule. Lineage (NCBI taxonomy): Eukaryota > Viridiplantae > Streptophyta > Magnoliopsida > Ranunculales > Papaveraceae > Papaver > Papaver nudicaule. Next base: position 4,995 of record JAJJMA010140313.1, read on the forward strand.
CGGGAATGCAGCAAGAAGGTCTGCTACTGCCCGTCCCTTGACGGCTTTCGGAGATATGCAAGCTGTTAGAGCATTGCTCGGTTGAACCCACTGATGTTGTTATCTCAAGTCAGTTTTCAAGTTTATGAGACAAAAACACAATCCTTGATAAGTTTACTCTACAACTCGGACTAGGATAGTTCTAGGTAATCGAGACGAAGACTGATGAAGACGAAGACTGACGAAGACGAAGACCGAAGCTTACTACTTGATAAATCATAACGTCCTCGCTGAAGGTTTGAGAGGTATTCCCTTTCCGTATCGTTTTTACCATTTCCATCATACCAATAGTCCATGATGTTGTTTATATGATCCGAAGGTATTCTAGGATTTTCGCCTTTGCATTTGTCACTCTTGTGATAATTTGTATAGGTAGAGTATGTTGAGTTGTCTCTTGAAAAAACAACCCCAACGGTGAACGCGTACATGAAACATATACCACCTTTGGGATTTCAGAGAATAAGCTAAGTCTGTATGAATGCGTTCATGAACGCGTACATACAAGTTCAAGAATTCTCCTGAACTCTAAGGACTGCTCTGTGTACGCGTTCATGAACGCGTTCACATAAGCCATGCGAAAACTTCCAACTTTCATATCTTGAAGTTTTCGGTCTAGACATAATTAGTTCTCGGACTTGTCGTGTCTTGGCCCATGGAATTCAACAACTTAATCCAAGCGATGTTCAAACTAAGTATTTGGACCAGAAGTCGCAAAGCGATGTCCAAACAAGCATTGGACCAGATGTCGCGAACCTTCAAACAAGGTTGAGTCTTCTTTAACTTTTGGCTTAGTCCAAAGTTCTTAGAAGATTGAGAATGGGTATTCAAGCTATGGACTTTCCTAGTTCCAGAACTTGCTTGAGCCATACTCAAGGTTTATTAAACTTTAAGCAAAGCCTCCCTTGGTGATCACTATAAATAGACGACCTTTTGCAAGATACAATCTCAATCCTCTACACATCTTTGTATCCTTGCATAAAGGTTGGTCGTCATCTCGAAGTCCTTTTAGGACTACGACTATTGAAAAGACTTCACTTGAGGATCGTGAAACACAGGTCGGAAGTAAACTTCCATCCTGTATCTTGGGTCGATTGAATTCTTTCAATCTTATCACGACCAAGATTTGATAGAAACTTCGTAAGGTAGATCTTGTATCGTAAACCCTAGAAGTTCCCAAACGCAATTCACGAACTAGGTTTCATACTAAGTTCGTCACGCGTTCGGAGGTAAAGTTGTTTAGGCTAGATCAATAAGCCCTATTCAACATATAGATTTCCATTAACCTTGACTTTAAGTCTAAAGGAAATCACAATCGTATTCTCGTTTAATTACTTGGATACTTTTAGGCGTCTTGTTAGAGGCAGGGTAGCGCTAGTCTTCACGAAGGGAAGTGGAGCAACTCCTAGGCCTGTAAAGGACATCATCTAGGGGAATCAAGTACGTAGGCTACTGTGGGAGCCAAGAGACGTAGGAGCACATTGGTAGCTGAATTGCTTGTAGGGTGAATTCAGTCTCGATACAGTCCAGTCCGAAGTCTGAGAGTAGGCTAGCGTCTGTATACCGTTCATACTAAGGGTGTTCACATCTGGACGAGGTCCCGGGGTTTTTCTGCTAGGTTTGCAGTTTTCCTCGTTAACAAAATTCTGGTGTCTTGCATTACTTTTCCCTTCTGCATTATATTGTCTGTGATCTATATAATAAAAGTAAGTGCAAGTTTGTTGATTCATAACCTTTGAATGAATCCGTCTCTATTGAGATCTACGAGAACTACGTTCTTGTTAAGGTTCGGTTCTCTGAAATATACTCAGGTTGTTGATTTGTGATATCGTTCAAACAACCATAATCAACTAGGTTTACGAAAAACAAAAAGTTGGTGGTGTATCTCGGTATCCCTGTTTTTTCACAAGTTATGTCGAACTCAGACATCTGTAATAACCACTTTGCTGGTCTCCCAATCAGGGCAGGTTTCGAGAGGAGAAATTTGATGAGATCCGCCTTCACGATAAGGACAACTCGGTTGGAAAGGAGGTAGTGTCGAAGCTTTTGTACCGCAAAAACCAGGGACAAGCATGCTCTTTTGGTTTTGCGGCATCGAAGTTCCGCATCCTTCAGAGTACGACTGATGTAGTAGACCGTACACTCAACTCCTCTTTCGAATTCTTGTGCTAGCAGCGCTCCAATCAAGACATCGCTCGAGGCAGTGTAGAAGAGTAGTGGTCGTTCTCGTACATGAGACTTCATGACCGCCGATGACAAGAGTAATTGTTGAATCTTGGGGAATGCTTCTTGTTGGACGAATGTCCATACAAAACTAGCCTCTTTCTTCAGCAGTGGGGTGAACGAGGCTACAAATTGAGCAAGCCCTGGGATGAAGCGTTGAATGTAGGATACCTTACCCATGAAGCTCTTTAGTTCCCTCACCGTCCTAGGTGTTGGCATGGTGGTAATAGCTTGGGTCTTGGATGGGTCAACCTTGATTTCCTCTTTAGTTACTTGGAATCCGAGAAACTTCCCCGAAGAAACACCAAAGGCGCACTTCAAAGGGTTCGTCTTTAGTTTGTATTCCCGACATCGTTCGAATACTCATCGTAAGACCTCCAGGTGAGACGTCCTGGTCTTAGACTTCACAACTATATCATCCACGTAATCCTCGACCTGCTTGTGTATCATATCATGGAAGATGGCTGTCATTGCTCATTGGTAAGTAGCTCCCGCGTTCTTCAGACCGAAGGGCATAACCGTGTAGTAGAAATTCCCGAGAGGCGTCCGGAATGTTGTTCTCGAGGCGTCGTGCTCATTCATCTTTATTTGATTATACCCGTTATATCCATCCATGAAAGAGAACTTGGCATGTCCACTGGTAGCGTCCACGAGCATGTCGATGATCGGGAGCGGGAAATCATCCATTGGGCAACACTTGTTCAGGTCCATGAAGTATGCGCAGCAACGTATTTGACCGTTCTTCTTCTTGACGGGTACTACATTGGCCAGCCAGGTAGTGTGTTGGATTGGTTTGATGAACCCTGTCGCCAACAGTTTCTGTATTTTGGCTTTTATCTGTTCCTTTATGTCGTGTCTGAAATTCCTCAGTTGTTGTTTGACTGGTCTAGAACCCGGGGTGATAGATAAGTGATGTGTTACCAGTTTTTCGTCGAGTCCTGACATCTCCTCGTACGTCCAAGCGAACGTGTCTTACTATTCCTTCAACAACTTTATGAATTCGACGCGCTCCTCAGGTGACAAGGTTGAACTAATGAAGATCAATCGGGGTGATTCCTCTGTTCCAATGTTGATTGTTTCAAGTGCATCGGAGGTGGAGTCCGTCCCATCTTGCAATTGTGGAGGTGCCTCCTGGACCTCGTCATCGATCTGTTGTTCATTATAGTTACATTCTCTGTGGCAGGGAGAGCTATGACTAGTCTCTCGTGCTAATTGCTAACATTGACGTCGGAGGTAAACCATTCTTCCTTTAGTATCCAGGGTTGTCACGAAATTTCCTGTTCTTTTGTACGTTGCTGCTTTACCTCCTCCTTCCCCTCGTTTCACGTCCTGGTCTGACAGCTGTTGCAGATCGTGTCTCTCCAGGGACGTCCAATTTGGGAGGGGGGTGTTGTAGATCTTGTTTCGGCACTGGGATGCCTCGTCTTTTGGGTCTACGAACTCGACGTTGTATATTGATGAGTACGGAGAGAGAGATGCAGTCACACGAACGATACCTTTGTTCAGAACCGCTTTCAAGCACTGATGGTAGGTGGAAGCGACGACTTTATTCTCGTGTAACCATGGCCTTCCCAGTATCATGTGGTATTCAGGCTCTTTTTCGATCACATGGAATTTAGCCTTCGTGTGGATGGGCCCTACCATTAATTCCAAGTGGACATGTCCATAGGTACTCGTTTTGTTCCCTTCGAAGTCCTTCATCATGATTGGGTGGTAGACTACTTGTTGTTTAGGGATCTTCGCGATTTTAAGAGTTTTGAGAGAAATCATGTTGGATCCTGCTCTGGTGTCGACTAGCGCCCTTTTGAACTCCGTACCCTTGATGTGAGTCGTTACGTAGAGGGCTTGGTTGTGTCCCTCTTCAGCCATCATATCTTCGTCGGTGAAGGTGATGTCTTGCGTCTGCGGATCGGCTGCTATGGGAATCTCGGAGATCATGGGTATGACTGGAGTCAGGTTTGCTTCAAAAGCGATGCGATTAAGAGCATCAAACGTATCTACACGTTGTCCCTTTGACAAATGCAGGATTCCCATAGCTTTTCGATGAGAAGGGTAGCTTCCTCCTTTACTGGTTTGTCTTAAGCAGTGAAGCTCTCGATGTAGGTTGGCGTAGTGAGATGAACTTCTTGCGACGTCATCCCTAGAGTAAGTGTCTCTTCAAGGAAAACCTTCTGGGACCGAGAGATTGATCTCCCAGTGTGGTCGCCAAATGTTTTTTCCTGAAAAACAATGCACCGTCTCTGGGTACTTTCGTAGTGCTCGATATCAAAATCGAACAAGACAAGCCTAAACCAAGTCAATGGTCGTTCAAGTCTTGCTTCGGTCACAGAGAGGATAGAGGTTGATCTAGGGAGGGAAACAGTGAAAGAAACTTGAGATCAGGTTGAGGATGTGTACTTCTGGGTGTAAGATTTCAAGATCTTTGTCGTGAGGGTGACTGGAAATCTCCAAGGCTGGAAACGTGTTGAATACTCAGGTGTATGCCCTGAGGCTGTGGTTATTCTGAAGATTCTAGTTGTTCTGAAAAGATATTCTGGAAAGATATTTAGTCTTGGAAGATAGAGGGAGCCTCTATTTATAGTGTTGAACTCACCCTAATCTCTCGACAGAGAAGGTGGAAGTCGTGGAAGAGTGGAGGACATGAGTTGTGCTCTGTAACTGCTAGAGTCGTGTAGAACATGTCCACTCAGCACCACCTTCTCGTAATTGTCCATCATCTCTATCAGTTTCTTTCTAACTGCCGTAGACCGCCAGATCAATACCCCTAAAGTTATCCCCCCGTGTGATGTTTTGATATCTCGTGTGGTATGCAGATATTGCATGGTAGTGTTGAGTTTAAACAACGTTGTATGGCCATGGCTTTATGGCCAATGTGATTGTGGCGCTAGAAACACATGTGGTGGCTGTATAGCAACAGCCTTGGCCATTGGCTAAAGCTATAAACTCATGGCGCCATGGCTATGGTGCCATGGCATGGTGGCTACGGCCTTGGCCACGGGCCAAGGTCAGATCTTGTGGCGCCATGCATCATGGAGCCACTATGTTGGAGTTATGGCCTTGGCCAGGCCAAGGCCAGTTTTCTATGGCGCCATACCTTATGGAGCCATGTCTTAGGAGGCCACGGCATTGGCCACTGGCCAAGGCCAACTTTTGTGGCGCTATAGCTTATGGCGCCATGGCCTAGGGGGCTACGGCTTTGGCCGCTGGCCAAGGCCAATTTTATGATGCCATGGTTTATGGCGCAATGGCCTAGGGGGCTACTTGCCAAGGCCAATTTTCTCGAGGCGCCATGAGTACGGCGCCACGACTTCGAGGCTGAGGCCTTGGTGCTTGACCAAGGCCAATCCTTTTGTGGCGTATTCAGGCTATGCCACTTTGGCTATGGCATACTTGTGCACTTGTGCTATGGCGTATTTTAGGTCATGGTGCGCTTATCCATGGTATATTAGACCATTCCGTGTTTAGATTGTGGCCTGCCTAAGTGTGTTTAGGCTGTTGTATGCTTCTCAGAGAGCTCTGGACAGGCCTAGATCCGCGATGTTTCTGAGGTTTTCATTGAGACTCAGGTGTCGAGTCGTATTTTAAGAGGAAATCCATGTGGATGCGTCTCTGTTAACTCTCCACCACATACCAGTGAGCAATTTTGTTCTGATATCGAGGAATTTCGAGGCGTGTCGACATGAAGTAATTAAATTGATGGGTTTATGAGTTGGTGGGGGTTATTAGCACTGCACTATGATATCATTCTCTCCACCGGGAGTTATAAGAGAGAGAACTCATAGAGAGTATACTCAGCTCATAGAACAAGTTGCATTCTGAGCTATAAGATGTGCCTGAGTAGGCGATCGCCTTTTGGCAAGGCATTACTGAAGAGTAGTTTTACATATTTGTCCCTCTTCTATTTTTCACCATCTACAAGGATATCATCTTAGGTTTGTTTTCCGGCGTAATCTGGTCTGTCGATAGTAAAGTTTTCACCGTAAGTGTCTTTCTATACTAGGATAGTCTGTCTGAACCCTAATCATGATATAATGAATGTTGTTAGGGCATTGTCCGTTCAAACCCACTAGCGTTGGTATGTCAAGCAAGTTGTCAGTTTTAGGTGTCAAAACTCAATTCTTGGTTTAGCCTACTAGAGTTTAGATTTCGGAATTGGGATATAGACGAAGTAGTAGAGACCTTGAAGACGAAGACTGTGAAGACAAAGAAGACATCAATTATTCTTCATCGATAAAAGGTTAGTAGGAGTTATGACTTTATGGATATTCTTCTATTCTACTTTCTCTATTCTTTCAAAATAGTCGACTACTTTAGTAGTGATAATAGCGATTGAGATCGTATTCTTGTGTAACGTGGCCTTGTGTCATGACCAGTATTTGATCCCACAAATTACTGTGAGTACAAGAATGTATGAGACAGATTCGGTGCCATGTGTCCATTACAATGGTTTGCTTGCAAACTGTTAGTTGGATATGGATGAATCTAAAGGAGTACTCTTGAACAAAGAGTCCATGGATCACAGCTGAGGACGTTCTCACGTCTAAGTTC
>JAJJMA010140352.1:0-25092 GCA_023529015.1 Papaver nudicaule
TGGTTTAGGGAGGGAAGCAGAGAAAGATGAGATCAGAGAATTGCTATGATTTTCTGTGATGTTGATGATTAAATTGCTAAAAAAGAATGGATATTCAGTTCTCACTAGATATTGAATGCTGAATGAGGTTAAATCAATTATCGATAAGACAGATTGATTATACTTGCACTGAATTAAACTGTTGAACTTGTCTGTTCGTGTTGTTGTCGTTTCCAAACTGGTCGAGTGACCTATTTATAGCAATAGAATTCCAACTGATCTCGTAAGAAATGGAAGAAGTGGAAGAGTGGGAGTGAGGAGTGAGTGGGGTCAGTTGTTAAGAGTCTTGCGCCTAATAATAGAGAAGACTAACAACCCACTACCTTATCCCATCTTTCCAGCAACGTTCACACGACTTAGTGTCTTTCCCGTTGAGTGATTGAGCCGTTGCAATCACACATGTCGTAGACCGCCAAACCAAAACCCTAAAGAATATCCCCCCATGTAACTAATCTTGATTCTCGTAAGATTTGTTAAATATTTGTTAAGTCAAAGATGACTAGGTGCAAGTCGTACCAATTACTGGTAAACTCATGACTTTGCGTAAAGATAGAGATTAAACGATAAGCTTGTATATCTCTTTGAGATTTGGTCTAAGGATTGAGCTGGGCAATCGCCATTTAAACCAATGAGATAAGTCTAAGGATTGAGTTATGCAACCGCCATTTAGACTAATAAGATAAGTCTAAGGATTGAGATATGCAATCGCCATTTAGACTGAGAGGATTTCAGCAACTCTCTGTGGCAATAGTCAAGTATATACGACTTTTGATTTGCCATAAATATGAGAAATTGGCTTGTGGCATGTAATGCACCAATTCTCTGAGTAATGAAGACATATGAATGTCAAAAATAATATAAGTCATAGCCATGAGCCATGATTAAGAATTATAGCACTGATTATAGAAGCAAGTCTATAATCAGGAAAACAGACGAATGATGCTAAAACAGCGTAGCTACCATCAAGAATGCATAAGCATTGCCAATTCAAGACCTAAAGATAGGCCACAATAATTATAATAAGCTATGTTACATAGCATAATAAACCTATTAGGAAGTTAGGCATAGGAGGTAAAAGGATAAGCCATAACATTACGTTATTTTCAGATTTCTGGACAGCTTGCACGTCGTCCACTCATAAAATCACCCAGGCCAGCCTATATTCGATAAAATCCCCAAATTTTAGTATGTTATAGGGAACTCACAGAGGAAAAACTTTCGTGAAGGAAGCGCCCCCTAATTGTTCAAGGATTGGGCTGTAAAAATCGTCCTTCAAGGAAATTCGTAATCTGCCAGATTTCCGAATTTGATTAGGAAACTAGAGTATTATGGACTCAATAAAATCCATAATCCTCTAGGACTTGGATCAGCGGGACCCATAAATAGAGGGGAGGCTAGGGAAAGATATACTCTAGCCCTAGGAGAGCAAAGATAGCCGTGAGAGACAAGACGGCCATGGACCTCCATGAGTACAAGCAAGAGAAGCCATAAGGCCTCCACGAATTAAGCATGGGAAAGCCATAAGGCCCCCATAAATTAGGCGAGGGACAGCCATAAGGCCCCCATAAATTAGGCTAAGCATGGCCATAAGGCCTCCAAATATTTGGCCAAGGCACGACCTTGGGCCTCCACAAGTTTGGCCAAGTCATGGCCGTGAGCCTCCAAAGAATAAGCTAGGGCATGGCCGTGGGCGTAAGAGATTAGGCGAGGGGATGCCGTGGGCATCCAAAACCTAAGGAATGGGAGATGCATGTCACCCAAACACCAAGCAAGAGGGATGCGTGGGCATCCAAAGACTAGGCAAGGGGGTGGCGCAAGGCCCCCAATAAGTTAAGCAAGAGTGATGTCGTGGGCATCCAAAGATAAAGCCAAGCTATAGACGTGGATACCCAAAGACTAAAGGCAAGGATGGCCGTGGGCATCCAAAATCAGGCCAAGGAGTGGTCGTGGGCACCCAAAATCAGGCCAAGCTAATAAACGTGGATACCCAAGGTTAGGGCGAGCTAATGACGTGGATATCCAAAGTTAGGGCAAGCTAATGGCGTGGATATCCAAAGGCTAAGGCAGGGAATGGCCGTGCGCCTCCAAGGACTAAGGCAAGAAGAATGCTGTGGGCATCCAAGGATTAGGCAAGCTAGTGGCCGTGGGACTCCAAGGATTAGGCAAGCTAGTGGCCGTGGGACTCCAAGGATTAGGCTAGGGCATGGCCGTGGACCTCCTTAGGAGTGAAGTGAGCTACTTAGAGTGAAGTGAGCTACTTAGAGTGAAGTAAGCAGGGCTAGGAGGGAGATATCCTAGCTTGGGGAAGGCGTGGGATTAGCTTAGGGCCAAGATTTGGATGGGCTCGTTCATGGACTTGAGCTAGGCGAGTCGAAAGACAGGATATTTCAGCACCAACAAAGGGGGCGTGAGCAAGGGGAGATATGGATGGCCGTGGGCCACCCATAGGCGTGAATTAGGTCAGGGAATTAGGATATGGCGAGTTTGGACAAGGTACAGGCACGAGATAACTAAGGCGCGTACACAGGCACTGGCGCACGCACAAATATTTCACGTGTAGGCTAGGGATATGGACCATGCTACTAGGCTAGGGTCGTGAGATATCAAAATACTGCTAATGGTAATCAAATATCTTATCCCTATTGTGAAATATCATAGCTGGTCTCAAGTTGTTCCAGGATGCCAGAAATTGATGCGAAATTACTCCTATGACCTCCTCGCCAAAAACCACCATCAACAATGTGTAGCCTCGTTGGGTCTAACACGTGGACATATAATCGGGTGACGCGGAGTAGAGTTGCGGTCATTTTAGACTCGTCACAAATAGCCTGCTCTGATACCATATTAAATTGTGGAGTGGCCCATAGGATTATTAATGGCAGGATCTTAGAGTGCCCATACAATGTGGGACTAATAATCTCAACACGCCCCCTCACGTGTAGCCTCGTTGGGTCTAACACGTGGACATATAATCGGATGACGCGGAGCAAAGGTGTGGTCATTGTAGACTCGTCGCAAATAGCCTGCTCTGATACCATATTAGAGCTTCTCCAATGGTCATTGTGAGTGGTTCCTATGTAGCAATAGAATCTAGACATTCTATATCTTTTTTTTCATTATTTTTCCTAAAAATCGGGTAGGAAAAAAATTTGTTCTCCAACCCTCCTGTGCCTTTACCTCTTATTTTCCTAGGTGTATTTTATTTTTAATTTTAGCTTTATATTTTATTTAGATTTTCTAGAGTTGAAAATCATTTTTTATAAAGAAATATATTTTTATTTATGAAAAAGATGACATGGATGGGAAGACATCCTCTATCTCAACCTCTACATCTAGAGGTTGAGATAGAGGATGTCTTTCTAAAATCATGGTATTTTATGTTAATGTTGGTTATAGAGGTTTAGGTTGGAGAAGGATTTTAAGAAAATTGAAAGTGGATCCAACGTGGATTTATACTTTTTGCACCACAAACATTCCATTGGAGAAGCTCTTAGAATGTGGGCATCCAACTCAAAACCAATTGACATGAGTGGAGTGGCACATAGGATTATTAATGGCAGAATCTTACAGGGCCTGCCCATACAATGTGGGACTAATAATCTCAATGGGTTTGTGATTTGGTTTCTTGTGTTTGATTTGATGATCTTGAGAAGTTTGGGTTGGAGATAATGGTGACGGTGGCGGCGGTGGTGGTAGTCCTGATGGAGGTGGTGGTGGCTGCGACGTTTTTGGTGGTTGTAATGGTGATATTGATGGTAGAGGTGGTACTGTGCTAAATTAAGCTGGTGGTGTTGGCGGCAGTGATACTGTTTCTGGTGGTGGTTACACCTTGTCTTTGGTGGCGGCGGTGGAGGTGGTATTTCTAATAGTGGGTGCGGTGCTGGTTAGTGTGTCGAATTCGGCGCTGCAGGTTATTGTGGCGAATCCGGCGTTGCTGGTTGTAATATTGATGGTGGATGTGGCGACGGTATTGTTTATGGTGGTGGCTTGATGATGATGGTGGTGGTGGTGGTGGTGGCGGCGGTGGCGGTGGCGGTGTGATAATCTTAGTTGTATTGGTGGCGGAGGCGGCGACTGGCTGCTGATGGTGGTGGCGGCTGAGTGGTGAAAAGAGAATAGTGATTCACATTTTTGAATAGGATATGAAAAGGTTAATCAAATTTGACAGGGGCATTTTCGGTTTTTTGCTAGCAACCATTTCCAATCTTTTTTGTCAAATTGATCAATTTTGTTAGGGTCCATCTTACAAAAAAAAGTGTCCATAAAAAGGGACTCCCCTTTCGGCCCTTCGGGGGCGACCGAAGAATTAGAAGTGTGTGTGGCGATGGCGTGGCGATGGTGGTGGAATGTGGCGGTGGCAGAATGTGGCTTTGGAGGTGGCGGTGGTGGAATTGGTGGTGGCGGTGGCGGAAGGTGACAGCGGTGGTGGTGGTGGTGGCGGTGGTCGAATGTGGCGGTCGTGGAATGTGGACGGTGACGGAATGTTGTTGTGGCGGTGGGAGAATGTAGTGGTTGTGGCGGTGGTTGGTGGCGGTTGTTGGTAGTGGTGGTGGAATATGGTGGAGGTGGCGGTGGTGGAATGTGTTGGTGGCGGTGGTGGAATGTGTTGGTGGTGGATGTGGTGGTGTTGATTGTGTCATAGAAAGTTGGGTGTAATTAGTAAAAAATGATAGGGAAAGGAGATTATTAAATTTGATAAGGACTACTTAGTAATTTAAGGGGTATCCTACCAAAATCTTTTTTTTTATCAAATTGGTTCAATTTTGTCATCATTCATTTTACAAAAAAAAAGTGGTCATAAAAGGGACTCCCTTCCTTCGGGCCCTCCGGTCGGTCGACCCAATTAGACTTAATGGGGTTCAGAAATTTGAGTTACTCCCTCTGTCACAGTTTAACTGACCTCATTTCTATTTTCATTTGTCTCAAAAATGTAACCAGCTTCTAATTATATCCATATTTTTCCAACAAACTCGCAGATATACCCCTAATATTTTTATATTAAAATTTATTTTTCAGTGGGCCCTGAGATAAAAATCTTAAAGGATATATATTACAATTGGAAACAAATTTAATAATATCTTTTTATTTTATCTCCATTCCTTTAAAGTTTTTTTTTTTATTTTTGGCTGCTTTTAGATTTCTTATTTTTTCATTTTATTTAAATACTCCATAAAGATTTTTAATCTAATTGTAAATATTACTCTCCTTTTATAATTATCAAAAAATAACATCATTTATTCTCTTTTAAGAGTTTCCAATTATATATAATTCTAGTATAAATTTTGTATTTTCTAAGTTTAGCAATTATATGACATTTAATAAGGGTATACCCGAAAATTCAAATAATCCCCTTATTATTTTGACTTTGTCAAAGCGGTCAGTTATTTTGAGACGGAGGGAGTAATACGGTTTGGAATTTGAACATCCGCAAATCCTTGCCTTGGGGCTTGGAGCTCCTCTCAGTAGGTCCAAAAATTGAATTTCCTTCTCCACTCCTATTCTACTTCTTCCGACATGTTCTGAGTTGCCATCCAGTGGATGCCCCCAATTTTCTGTCCTGATGAGCGATTTGAGATGCTTCATGGATTTGAATTTGAATCTGCTGTTCCACTAATTGAGTTTCAGTTTGGGAATTTGGGAATTTGGTTTAAGTTTGGGAAACACCAGTTGAGTTAACTCAGGGAAGAAAAAGTTTTCATCAATCATCATCAAACTCTGTGATTAATCCTTTTAAACACTTCAAATGAACTTTCATTAGATTTCATCTTCACTCATTCCGTACTAGTCATCTCATTTATGTCGATTCATTAACAGGAAAATTCTTTTAGAGTCTGCATAAAATCTCTTATTGCATGTTTTTAACTAGATGAGTTTCATGGTCCTCTGTCTATAGTTGTAGTCTTTTTGTCTTTCTTAACTATTAAATTTCCTTGATATACTGGATCTAGTTTCACTTCTTGATTTCATCTCTTACCAATTATCTTTTCTTCCTTTGCGTTTGCAGGTTGTTCCAAACCTTTCTAAATGGTGTTTGCCTCACATCCAATATTGGTTAATGCGTTTGCTTTTATTGTTGTTCAACTAGTTTTAGTCATGAAGATCGGGTACTTTCTTCCATGGGTTTCCAGACTCGTGCAGTGATTGACCTCAGTCATTACTGAGTTATTAGAACGATCCAGTCAACTTTTCTTCCCCCGATTTCGCAATTTTCAAATTTCAAAAATTAGTTTCAAAATTAGGAAACGTCATAAGTTATCCTGGTTTAGATCCGACATTGCCGGCATTCTCATCACTTCATATAATATCTTTCCCCTAGATACTCTAGGGTTAGGCTAAGTCTAATGGTCATTCAACTTCCACCAAAAGCGTCGCCTAAACCCCAACTTCAACTTCTCTTTCCAGATATAAGTTGAAGTTGAAGTTGAATTCTACTTTGGCGCTCAATGATGTAGCGCCAAAAAAGTGAACTCGCACTCAATGATGTAGCGCCCAAACGAATATTCTCACTAGATCTAATGGCTAATAACATATGTTCCAGATCTGATGGCTGAGATTATCTGGCGCTCAATGATGTAGCGCCCCACCGCTATATGATTTAGCGCCGAAGTAGAATTTAGCTGATGTGTCTAGCACTTCCCATTAGACTTGGGTTACTACTTTGCTGATGTGTCCTACTACTTTTTCGTGGATATAGAAGTCCCATTAGACTTAGCCTTATCCCATAATTATAGCAATTTTCCATCTATAATACACCATCCACAGATGCTACCTTCGTAACAAAACCAACCCTATTTTCACTGTTCCATTTTGGAAAACCTTAATACAAACATGGAGCGACTAGTTCATCAACTTCTGTCCCATCTAAGGGTATATCCCAGATCACCCATAAGCTTCAAAAAACAAGTATAGAGAAAGAGCAGGAAGAGGCTAATTTGATCATTCATGAAGAAGTTGAGGTTGAGGAAGAAGAATAGGAGGTTGAGGTTCAACTTATTGGTAAGCTGTTTTCACCAACTAGACTAACTGAAAAGACTGTGAAAAGACATTTGGCTAATACTTGGCCCTTCATTCCTGATGATGAAGTCTCACTGTTAGAAATCGAACGTAACATGATGGTATTCACCCTAAAAAAGATGAGTGCGGTGAAGCCAATTTTTAAAGAAAGACCATGGGATGTTGATGGAAATCTACTCATTGTGCACTTGTATGACCCAACAACATCATATAAGGAACTAGATTGGGATCACCATGAATTCTGGATATGGCTAAGAGCACTCGTAGTGGTATCCCATCCCTATCTCTATAATAGAGAATTATATTGATTGATTTTTTTGGGAATTGTATGAAAAAGTTTTTCCCCATTTTGGTGATCTCTATCCCTATCTTCATATTATTGTTTTTATTTATTATCTCTCATCTTATCTACCTCATTTAGACTATAATTAGTAACATAAACTACCTCAAGGCTCTTAATCATTCATAGTTATGCAAATTGAAACATAATCAAAATCAAATACATATGAAATTTTGACAACTAATTAATAAGATTATAATACTTAACACACTAATTAACTGCACTTAATAAAACTAAAAACATGAATCTGAAGCATTCCCTTTAAGCCCCATAAATGTTCGATAAGACCGTCTCGTAGTTGGAAATGAGTTGCTTGATTTGTAATCTCACGATGACGAGCAAGGAATGTGGTAGTTGTGGTGGTTGTGGTGGAATGTGGAGGTGGCGGTGGAATATGGTGGTGGCGGCGTCAGAATGTGGCGGTAGTGGTGGTGGTGGCAGAATGTGTCGGTGGTGGTTAGCGGTGGTTGTGGAATGTGGTGGTGGCGGTGGTGATATGTAGTGGCGATGGTGGTGGCGGCGGCGGCGGCGCAAAGTGGCGGTGGCTAAATGTGGTGGTGGCGGTGGTGGAATGTGGTGGTGGTGTTAATCTTGATTATTAATTAAAAAAATTAAAATTAAAATTATTAATTATGAATGAAATTATCTTAATTTATCTTAATCTTAACTATCTTATTGTAAATAAGAGAGTATGTGTGAAATTTATGGTGAGATGTCACCATTAAAATAATTTGAAGGTTCTCTATCCATTCTCCAAATATAGAGATGCTTTGAAGGATCTCTATAATATTTGAAGGATGGGGATAGGGATAGAGAAGCCAATGTGGAGTATTTTTCACCATTTTTCTTCAAATGTGGGTCATTTATGGGTTTAGAGATAGGGATGGGGATACCATTACAAGTGCTCTAAGGCTTTTACTACCAGAACATTTCAATCAAAAGGCTGTTAAGGAAATGGGTGAAGTTATGGGTGAGGTTATTGTTGTTGTCCCACAAACTGCTAATAATTCATTAAAGATCTTGTGTGGGGAAAATTACAAGAGTTAACAGCTATACACAGACACCCCTTAGCAACACAGGGTGCCTATTAGCAACCAGACTAGAAATAGATAATGGACTCTACAATCTGGAAAGTGGTCTGGACCCTACAACCCAAAACTTGAAGCCCAGAAACACCAAAATATAATTAGGCACGCAGGCCCATAATACAAAAAAGAAGCCCATAAATATAAACCAGGCCAACCAGCCCATGACTCACTAACACAACATCTGACTCGGTAGGCTGCTGAATTAGCTCCTCTGACTCTTCTGGCTTGTGTTCTTTTCACACGAATCTCACTCGTGTGTATACGTCCTCTGGATTTTCCACTGCCTGAACAAGATTTGGATTTTTCACTCGAATCTCACTTGTGTTGACCCACCAGTTGGTTTACCAGAAACAGAGGACTGCTTCAGGGTTTGTGTAAGGATTAAGCTGGCAAATCCAATGGTGACAGGAGCTATGGCTATTACTGCAGCCAAAACTACAAAGTGGTATAAGTACTTTTATGAAAGGCAACCCCATAGGATATGCCGGGAATGTTATGTGGTTATCCCCCATACCAAAGCTCAGTGTAAGAAGAATAACGAGTTACTACTTCAACTTCATGCTCAATCACATAAGTTTGGAGATATGAAGATGCCAACACTTAGGCCCGTGGCTACAATTCCATCCATCAAGCCAAGGAAGTCTATTGTCAAGCATACAACATTCATCCCACCAAAGGACGGTGTTAAAATTATTGAAGATAACTCTACTGTACAAGAATATGTTGTTATGGAGTAGGACCTAGGTGAATCTAAACTTGGAAAAAGATCTAGGATGACCAGTAATCCGACCACTGACCTTGTCAATCTCTTACGCAATCCTGAGAAAGTGCCTGACTTCACAACAGTGATACCAACCACAAAAGATGTGAACCCAACTGTTGGAAAGGGGGGAACAACCAACAGCGTAAGGGGAGATCGGGTACCATTTAATTTTATACTTCTCATTTCATCTTAAGTTTTGCTTATTACTTCAAAACCTCTGTCTGCATGCATTTAATTTTTACTTTGTTTTTTTTTTCAGTTTCGTTATCTCTTTAGTTATTACCATCAAGTTTAATTATTCAAAGTTAATTAGTCTTAAGTCAATCATTGTATTAAATTTCCATGAACTCTGTTTAGTAAATTTGTCCGCATTAAGTTTTATCATCCCAATCATTGCCGGTAGTCTTGTCGAGTCAGTAGAACCATTAAGTCTTCAGTGTAGTAATTGTCTAGGGATGATACAGGTGTATCCTAGTCTCTTTAGGAACTTAGTTGACCTCAAGTTAATTGAGGGAAAAACTCTATTTAGGAAATGATTCCTATATAGAGAAGGATTCTTTATAAAGAAGGATTCTTAGATTAGGAAATTGATTCCTACGAGGTTTTGGGGAAACCCAAACCAATATATATAGAGGTGCCTAGCTCGTAGCTTGGACACCGAAGGCATCTAGTAAAAATCTAGAGAAGAAGTTTGTGAGGTAACCTTCGTGTTGCAAAAGCAAGCTTAGTGAGATTGTGAGCGTGAAAGGGAGAATTGTAATATTGTCTTGTTCATAATCTAGATAAGATATCTTTCTTCGTAAATCTGTTCTTGTGTCTACGTTTTACCTATCTTTCGTCTATAGTTATTTCGAATTCCGCCATAATAACTCTAGTCATCAAGTTAGTATCAGAGCTTAGTTAGCTCCTTTTTAGGGAAGTACTGAGGTTTATGGTCTTCACTAAATCTCTCTACAAGAAGCTTGGTGAGTTACTCGTAAAGCAGGAAGACGTTAAGAGGACAAAGAACCCTAGGATGAAGCCCGGCGAAGAACCTAAGGTTGATGATACTCCGAATACTACTGAGGAGAAGGTAGCTACGCTACAAACAGATATGAAGTCAATTCAAGATACTCTTAAAGAACTGAAGGAATGTATTCTTTCCAACACACCAGGGCCAAAAAAAAAGAAGAGTAAGACTCCATCTGAGGCTGCGGATGATGAGGAAAAAGAAGATGAACCAGAGGATGAGGAAGAAGAAGATCTAGGGGATGGAGAAGAAACCAAAGAACCTAAAGAAACCAAACCTCTTGGTAAGAAACAAAGTAATCTGAAAATCGATTTCCATGTTGAAATTCCACACTTTGATGAGAGTATCGATGTAGAGAAGTTAGATGATTGGATAGAGCGTCTAGAGACGTATTTTTCCTTTGACAAGTTCAATTCAGGAAGAAAGATTGCTTGTGCGACATTAAAGCTACAAAAGCATGCTCTTATATGGTGGAAGGCTTATAGAAGACAAAACCAGGGAGCATTGTCGTGGAAGAAGTTCAAGGAAGCCATAAGGAAACAGTTTTATCCTGTTGGCTACCTTGAGGAACGATGACTCAAGTGGTACAACTTGAAGCAAGCATACAACCAGTCCGTGCAAGAATATACTTCTGAATTTCAGAACCAAGCTATGGTTTTGGATTTAGACTTAGGGGATAATGCTATCTATATGAAGTACATCTCCGGGTTCCATGAGTATATACGAAATGAGTTGAAGATGTTTTCAGTCGATACTATCGCTGAAGCAAGCGTAAAAGCCCATACCATTGAAGGTAGGCTTAAGAAAACTGACTCTAAGGGAAACCCGAAGGTGAAATCTGGAGATACCAGCGTCAAGGGAGGTGAAAGAAGCAAAGACGAAGGGAAGTTCAATGACAAAGGAGGTTTGTCTTGCACACATTGCAAGCAAACAGGGCACGTAGTAGACAAGTGTTGGGAGAAGCATCCTCATCTTAAGCCAAGAGGGATACAGAAGAGAGAAGCCAAGAAGACGACACTAGTTGCTCAAGCTCCAAAAGAAGTTCATGGACCAACGAAACCCAGTTCAAAGCTTTCTCTTATGACGGGAGCAAAAGAAGGACCTATAAGAGATGATCCTAGGGAAAGGCTCTTCATTGTGAAGATGCAAGTAAAAACAACATTGGTTGATGTTGTTGTTGACCCGGGAAGTCAGAAGAATTTACTTTCAAATTCTTTGGTACAAAAACTAGGTTTGAAGACATTCAAACATCCAAATCCATATCCGTTAGGATGGCTCCAAAAGGAAGGAGGGTTACAAGTTTCGCAACAATGTACGTTCAAGTTTGCTCTAGATGAGTCCTACATAGACGAAGTTACATGCGACGTGGTACCTTTGGATGTGTGTCAAGTTGTACTAGGAAGTCCTTATTTATGGGATAGAGATGCTACTCTATATAGAAGGGAGCAGAAATATACCTTTGAGAAAGAAGGTGAGACTTATGTAATTCGGGCTATAGAGTCTCCCCTTGTAGGAGCAAGTCTGATTACAGCCACCCAGGCTAAGCGGTTGGTGAATGTTAGTACCAAGTTTATTCTCCTTGTGATTCGTTCTCTAAAAGAAAAGCCGAGTTGAGTTTGTTTGACTACTTTGTCTAAACAACAAGAAGACGACCTACGTAGGTTGAAGATGAAATATGAAGATTTGTTTTCAGAAATCAAGGGGTTGCCACCAAAGAGGAGTGTGGAACACGAGATCATGTTGATGGGGGAAAGTTCTCTACCTAATGTAGGGCTCTACCGCACATCCGTGGAAGAATCCGAGAAGATAAAGAGACAAGTCTTAGAACTTCTAGAGTTAGGAGTTATAGTACCTAGTGCTTCACCTTGTGGATCAGCCGTATTGTTGGTGCCGAAGAAGGATGGAGGTTGGCGTATGTGTATAGATTACCCAGCCTTGAACAAGATCACAGTCAATAACCGCTACCCGTTACCACGGTTAGATGACATGATGGATCAATTGGAGAGTGCTCGAGTCTATACAAAGTTGGATCTTAAATCTGGTTATCATCAAGTGAGAGTGCGAGAAGATGATACATGGAAGACTGCTTTCAAGACCAAACAAGGCTTGTTCGAATGGTTGGTGATGCCGTTTGGTTTGTGTAATGCTCCTGCGACGTTTATGCGTTTGATGAATGATTTGTTACGACCCTTTATAGAAGATTTTGTCATTGTTTACTTGGATGATATCCTCGTATATAGCAGGACTTGGGAGGAACATCTTGTTCACGTTGAGAAGGTATTTCAAGTGTTACATAAAGGCCAGCTGAAGTTGAACGAAAAGAAGTGTGAGTTTGGAAGGAAGAGTTGGTATATCTTGGTTTCATTGTTGGTGGTGGAAAACGTAAGATTGATCCAAAGAAGGTTGAGGTGATTACTAATTGGCCAAGACCTAGAACGGTGACTGAAATCAGGAGTTTCTTGGGAGCTTGCACATACTTGCGCAAGTTTATTAGGCATTTTTCTATTATTGCTGGCAAAGTTTGATTGGCAGCAGACCCATGAAGAAGCTTTTCAGTTACTTAAGAAGAAGATTTCAGAAGCACCAGTATTAGCTTTACCTAATTTACAACGTACTTTTGAAGTTGAGTCAGACGGTTCTAACTATGCATTAGGAGGAGTGTTGCTACAAGATGGTAAACCAGTGGAATACCATTCAGAATTGTTCTCGGGTGCTATTAAGAACTATCCACCTTACGACAAGGAATTCTATGCCTTGTATCAATGTGTTAAGCATGCTTTATTATCGCGTGAGGAGATTCAAAACAGATAAGACCGGGATAGCATCTTTCAATTCACCAATCCCACATTGGAGAGTGTATCTCTTAGGTAAAGAAGTGGTAGTGCACTCGGATCATAAGCCATTGGAGTATCTACATGCACAAACCAAGTTACACCAATCTCGACACATGAAGTGGATGTCCTACTTGATGGCATTTCATATAATCATCAAGTACAAGAAGGGAGTTACAAACAAGTTGGCCGATATGTTGTCAAGACCGCCAGTTAGTTTATTGTTGGCTATGCGGATTCAACCAATTGTTCCTCAAGAGTATGCTGAGTCGTACGCATCCAGTAAAGACTTCAAGAAGGTGTTATAGAAGGTAAAAGGTGGTTTGAAAGGTGAGTTTGAACTCCGAGATGGGTTATTATACAAAGGTCAATTATTGTGCATTCCAGAAGACGAAGATCGATTACAATGGTTGAGAGAAGCACATACATCTCGAGTTGCTGGACACTTCGGGATGAACAAGACGCTACTTAACCTACGACGTTATGTCTTTTGGCCAAAGATGCAAGATGATGTGGCTAAGCTTGTTCGAGGTTGTAAGTTGTGTCGCACATCTAAACCCTCAAACAGGAAACATGGGTTATATCTACCATTACCGGTACCATCAAGACCTTGTGAGAGTATTTCTATGGATTTCCTTGGTGGATTGCCGAAGACCAAGTCGGGTCATGATTACTTTTTCGTTGTGGTTGACCGGTTCAGCAAGATGATTGCATTGATTCCATGTACAAAGACAGTGACAGGAGCGGGTGCAGCAAAGCTCTTTTTCGAGCATGTGTGGAAGCATTTGGGGTTACCTACCTCGATTATTTCTGATAGGGATAGTCGGTTTCTTAGTCACTTTTGGGATTCTTTGTGGAGGATGATGGACACTAGGTTGAAGAAGAGTACATCTTTTCATCCACAAACAGACGGGCAGACAGAAGTAGTCAATAGGACTATGGTTCACATGTTACGGGGATAATTATAAGCATCCTAAGACTCGGGATGAGAGTCTACCATATCTACAGTTTGCTTTCAATAGACCAGTTCACAGTTCTTCGGGAAAGTCTCCTTTCGAGACGTGTTATGGCTACTTACCGCCTAGTCCTTTCGATTTGGTGTTTTCAAGTGATACAACAGTTGGGGGAAAAGGAAGTGAGAGACAAAAGGCACAAAAGTTCTTGGAGAAGAATTCTCAAATTCATGCGACCGTTGAAGCACAATTGAAGAAGTCACAAGCCACATACAAGGCAAAGCATGACAAGCATCTTGTTCCTTGTAATTTTGGCGTTGGTGACATGGTATGGTTGAAGTTATGAAAGGAAAGGTTGAAAGGGGAAGGTAAGAAGTTGAAGCCATTGGGGTATGGACCATTTCGTATTCTCGATCAGATTGGTGACAATGCCTTTCGTCTCGATTTACCACCTTATCTAGGAATGTACTCGGTCATTAATGCCGAATACTTGAAGTTGTTTGAGCCACCGTTACTGGATGATGATGGGGATGACAAGATGATCTTATCGTGCGTAGAAGACTTATGGTTTGATCGAGAGGAGCCGCTGAAAGAAGATTGCATTTTGGAGCGAAGAGTGACTAAGACACGACAAAGAGAAAGAGAAGCTTTCCTAATTGGATGTCAAGGCCAAGTTCCCAGCAAGGCTAAGTGGTTCAACAGGGAGAAAGGAACTCTCGAGTTCCCTAACCTCCATTTCTAACTCTCACTGGAGTTCAAGTTCTTAAAGGGGGGACCCATGATACAGGTGTATCCTAGTCTCTTTAGGAACTTAGTTGACCTCAAGTTAATTGAGAGAAGAACTCTATTTAGGAAAGGATTCTTATATAGAGAAGGATTCTTTATAAGGAAGGATTCTTAGATTAGGAAATAGATTCCTAGGAGGTTTTGGGGAAACCCAAACCACTATATATAGAGGTGCCTAGCTCGTAGCTTGGACACCGAAGGCATCTAGTAAAAATCTAGAGAAGAAGTTTGTGAGGTAACCTTCGTGTTGTAAAAGCAAGCTTAGTGAGATTGTGAGCGTGAAAGGGAGAATTGTAATATTGTCTTGTTCATAATCTAGAGAAGATATCTTTCTTCGTAAATCTGTTCCTGTGTCTACGTTTTACCTATCTTTCGTCTATAGTTATTTCGAATTCCGCCCTAATAACTCTAGTCATCAACAGTACAGAGATTATACGTATCAAGGGATAACCATTATTATTTTGAGTTTAGCAGTTTTTTTGTCTAATATAATTACTGCCAATCATATTAGGTTGCATAATTCTCATTTTTCCTTTGCATTAAAGTTCATTGTTTTCTTTTCGTATCTAGCCACATCAACTGTGCATACTCAAGATTTTCAAACAAGTAGGCTTGCCTTAAGCACAAACGTCAACCAAAATCAGTTTCATTACAATTCCTTCTACTCACAAAACTCTCTTAGTACAATGAAAATTCTTTGTTGGAACTGTCAAGGTTTTGGAGGCAAACCCACCGGGGATCATCTGAAATATCTGAATTCCCTACATGCCCCAGACATAATTTTCCAGAAACTATAAAGTGAATGATATCAGAATTCTAGGACTTACTAGCTTCCTTCAACTCCATAATAATAGCGTGTTTGGTTCGGGTATTTGGATTCCTTTGAATTGGATTCCGAGGGAATTGGTCGGATTCCACGAACCAAACATACATAATTTTTTCGGAATACAACTCCGAGGGAATCCAATTCCATCAAAATCCTGATTTTGAATTCCTTTACCCGAACAGTGGAAAAGAAACTGATTCCGGAGAAAAAACACGGGAATCCATATCAAATGATTAATTTACCGTTTCACAAAATAATACTCCCTCCGTTTCAAAAAAATAGACTAGTTTGACTTTTTCCTAAAAATTAGGGAACTTAATTGAACTAAAAATATTTGACTTAAACTTGTTTTTTTTTATGATTAGTTTGTCGTTGACATGTGTCATGGGTTAACAAAGAAAAAACAAGTTTAAGTCAAATATTTTTAGTTCAATTAAGTTCCCTAATTTTTAGGAAAAGTAGAAAAAAATCAAACTGGCCTATTTTTTGAAACGGAGGGAGTAGATCTAGGTTATTCTGTCTTTGTCGTCGAATTACCTGTAAGTTGTTCTGAGTGAGAAGAAGAAAACCAGAGAGACGGAGATGGAGATGGAGATCGTCCATGGTTGATTTCAACTCGTCGAAACTTCGTCGTCTTCATCACCTATACTTGATTTCATCTCGTATTTGTCATGTCAAGGAGAGAAGATTTGTGTAGTTTTCTGCTCGTCCAAATTGGTTTTCTTAAGGCGAACAATTTAGGTATATGATATCTAATCTCAAATAAAAATATTGAAGTAGTCTAGAATCCTAGCTTGATTTCACTTGCATGTTGTTTTCTGAAGGTGGTTAATCGACGATTAGGGTTAGGGTTCTTGAATCCTAGCTTGATATCACTGTTTGAATCTACTATTTAAAATGATAGAATTGGTAAATTTGGTAGTAATGTTTGGATTGCTGATTTGATTGGGAAAGCTGCTGGTTTTGTTTGTATGTTAAGTAAGCTGCTGGTTTTGTTCGTATGTTAAGTAAGCTGCTGGTTCTGATCTGTTGGTATGTTAAGTAACAGACAAATTCTACTTCAAGTTTTGAATTGGTGTTGTATGTTCTATGTAGATGACGAAGATTCGAAACTTAACATGTTTAGTCATGGCTTGTTTAGTTTAGGTTCGCATTGAGTGCGATTGTTGTTGTATGAATATGGTGAGTACGCATGGATTAGTTTCTCAATTGTTGCTAAACCAAAGTTATGAGAACCTGGATGCTTCGAAGTTTGAACCCCAAATTCAATGATTAGTAACTTTCTTGACCAGTTTTGTAATCTTTTATATTTATTATCCGGTGAGATAGGGGTTTGGGTCTTCTTCTTTTATTGATGCATATCTGCTTTTTTAAGTTCATTGCTTTTGTATCATGAAAGTATCCTGAAAGCCTTGGTTATCCATATGATAATGAAAAGTAAATGTGTTTTAGCCCACTGCAATAGACCTGTTGGATCGAGTAACTGTAGTAGGGTATTGCTTGTGCATGAAAAGATTTTAATAGAAAGTTGTTGAGATTCATGAATAGATTATAATGATTTTAAGACACATCAAACATCTCTGTTGTGTAGGGTAATCCATTAAAGACACAACACTATTATATTTGGGACTCTTTGACTTGGCAAAGTAATGAATATCTTTATAGCTTATCTCTTTAGGCCATTGTCAGCTCTAGCTTAATACACAGTAATACACAGTAGTTTTAGTATACAGGACTCTTCACCCTTGGGGGGATGAAAGACAGGGCCTAGTTTTAGTTGGTCTAAATTTTTTGTTAGTCATTGGATATATACCAGGTTCTGGCAATGTTTAGGTTCAATGATATACAGCTAGGTTTCGACTGTCACTTGGCAATTTATTCATTTTTGGTTCAAGGGTTATTTAGTATGTGGGTTACTACATTTTCACTGTGTTTGGGAACTGGATATTTAGTTGGCCATAGTGTGTATTCTTTACCCTGTATATAAGTAGTACACTACACTTGAGTAAGACCATTAACTGACATTAGGAATTCTTTCTCACATAGTAGCATCATATTAGCTAGGTTCTCACTTACTTACTCGTAAATGTGGCAAATCAATCAGTGAATGGTAAAATGTTGGGAAATACATGCAGTGGATTTTTAATTACTTTTATTTTAGTGACCTTGTAACTCTATTTCTTTCTCTTTGCTATGTATTAGTATCTTTTCCTTTTACTGGTTCTTGCATATTCATCTTTTGTCATGTGCTTTTATTGCATAATTTATGTTGATGCCCCCCCTAGTGGATGCCGAAGTCATATCTTGGCTTATAACTTATAACTCTCTTGGTGTTTGTTTGCTTTCAGGTTCTGGTGTGGTTCAGGATCTCAAGAAGAAGTTACAAGATATGGCTCTGTTAGCATTAACAAGGAAAAGAAAGCTTGACATGATGACAGATAGTGTTCAGAAAGCATTAGATGTTGTAACTCTGTTTTATGTGTATTTCTATTTGTATGTATTACAACACCAGAGTTGTGTATTGAGATCGAATGATTTTTTTGAAGTAACTATTGTACGGATGTGGGTGATGCAAGATTTAGCTTACAAAAGTGACACTACTTGTAAATCTGATGAGTTTCTACCGAAAGATGAGTATGAAGATGGGCCTGTCAATCTGATTTCTCCTCAAAAAACTCAAATGATCGATCATGTTGATTCCTCGCACTATTGGGCTGTAAAGAGAAAGGAGTTAGTGATGAGTGCCGAACTCACACAAAAATATATTCCTTACTTCTCTAAACTAAATAATAGTATTGGATAAGCAGGTTCGTTCCTGAGGGAGAGAGCTAAGTTGTTGACCTAATTTTCTGAATGAATGAATGCAAGGTAATGAAACAAAGCTGAGATGAGAATGGTTGAGGAATCAATATCCACTATTGAACATGAATCAAATTAATCACACAAGCACAATCTTCTTCAAAATACGTTTACTAACAATCCTAGACATGTTATAAGCTCAACAAGTCTATATGGACTCCAAAATAACTTCGCAGAATAAGTTCTCTACAAAATCCTAGCCAATTAGACCACTTTGAATAAGCTCTCAAAGTGTAACCAAATTAACCGATAAAATCTATGAGTTGGATTGATCCTAATCACATGTTCATAAGCTCGACATGTGAATTTAGGGTTATCATCTACACACTATTGTCCACAGAATCCCTCCGCAACGTTAATGTTATGCTACTTATGATAAATCACCTCAACAATTACGGATTGAGGCTTAATAATCTAGCAATATCATTGCAAACAAGTCGTATAATCGATCACTTAAACGACTCGAAAACAAATCATGGTTATAAGCATGGTAGAAGATAAACAATAACACAATATTTAAAAGAAAGAGTTACTTGCATAAAGACTCAAATCAAAATAGTTTCAAAATCATCCCAAACCAAACAAGAATAGCTACGCATGGAGTTCATGTTTCTCGACAATAAATCAAAAGAATTAAAGGAGTTCAAGTTAAGAAAACTCAGAAAACAAGCCCAATTGCGGCTGGTGATGTAAACAGCGAACTCCTCTTGCTCCCGATGGTGGTGGTTTGTGCGAATCGATGGTGTAGACGTGGTGGTGGAACTGCTGGTGATGGTGGAAACGTCGCGGTGCTCGAGTTGTTGCTGCTGCAAAGATGGGTATGTACTGGTAGTATGCAAAGGAACTAGTTTATGGATGCAAGGGTGATGGTTGCAACTGGATTGGTGGTGGTATGCAGTGGTGGAAGATGGAGGTGGTGTCAAGACGGTGGTGATAAGAGAGGAGCTTTGCTCCTCTCTATGGAGGAACAAACTGTGGTGTCCTGATATGCGAGAGATGTATGAGATGTCTCTCCTCTGTAGACCTAGCCCTTTTTTTATAGCCTTCTCTTGTTTTTGCTGTCTTCTATCCCATGGAAACCTCATTATTCCTGATATCTCGTCTTCAAAAAAATAGTCTTCCATCTACACCTTTGAACCTTAACAAAATCGACGACTCCGGCTTCCAAGTTTCCCTGTTTATCGGTTTGAACCCCTTTCCAAATAAAAATCAAACTCATAACCTTAGTTTCATCCTATCCAGAACCCTTAGCAACCCCTGTTCTGACCTTTGGCAAATACCCCATCTGATTCATGGTCTGGCTAACGGCAAACCTGGTCAACTAACAACGATGGCAACTGGACATGAGCTGAACTGGTCTGTCAGGCATTTACGCAAACACTTGATATGCGTGTTTCTAAGCAGTGAGACACTTGGTTCCCTTCGACTTATAAGCAACACCAAACTCCTTCCCTGCAATGTCATCAATCATACAAGCAAAACCATTTCTAAAACCATTCAAATCTTCTAAATGTTCAGTCAATTCTCTTCCAATCCCAACTACAGCCATTTTCCTTCTCTGTTTCTGTCGGTAAAACTAAACCCAAGACTCTAACCAGTTGGTACCCATTTTTCTCTTCGTTCTTCTCTTCTGATCTGGTCTGTACCCAAGTCATTAGCTCTGTTGTCTTGAACCCAACAGAAATGGTTGAGCTGACGACAATAGCAGCAGCCCATTCCTTAGCTATTTCTCTCGGCAAACCGAACCCCAAAACCACCTGATGTTCTTTCTCTCTTCGAAAATCTCTCTTGCCTTCTGATATCTTCTTAGCCTCTCCAAATCAGGTGTACCAACCAAGACTTGTAGCTCTGATTCAGTGAAAATAAGGTTTAGGTCGAAAACAGAAAAACTCGACCTGGCTGTGTAGTTTTAGGGAAATAGAAGTAGGTGGCCCTTATCGTGATGCTGGTCTGCCTTAGTGATATGTGATTGAACTCTCCTGGTAGCCCGGAGCAAATAAAGTCTGGTGCTCCAGTAATTTCTGTTTTCTAAGCAATACTTTTGAGATGCTATTTGCTTCATTATGTATATCATGATTTAAATGTACCTGCAAAATAGAAAACAACGTAAAATAACCAATGCATGAGGTATTAGCTAGACATAAGTGTATGAATAAGGTACTCTTGAATAGGTGTTTTGAGCACCTAACAGTTAGCTGACGAAATGTGGGAAAATTGGTGTGCACATAGACGTAGACGTGGTGTTGTAGTGAGTTAAAATCAAATAGTATTGCTGCTGGTTAAATAATGCTTTTGCGACTCTAAAATCATGTCTGGATTTGTTTTAAATACCATTGTACGTACTTGAGTTTATATTGCTCTCGTTCTTTCATTTATTAGGTGTTCTAGTCTGTTCCATTAATGCGAAGAACATAATTCTTCAGTAGTGTAGCTCATTTTTGTGACCAATGAAACTGATTTACTTTTTTTTTAAGCAAAGTTGTGTAGTTTCAACATTTCTTTCAAGCACTACAACTGATTTACTTTTGAATTTCCAACTTGAACGTTATGGTTTGTTAAACATTTTGAAATTGCTTTGCTTTAGTTATTTGAATTTGGAAAGGAAGGAAGGGTATTATAGTGATTTGACTTATTTGGATTACAGTGGAATCCAATTCCCCCAACCAAACATGAGAATAAGGACTCAGAATCCAATTCCAAGAATTGGATTCCCATGGAATTGGATTCCTAGACTATTTAAAACTTGAACCAAACGGCCTGTAAGAAGTTTGTACCATCTAATGGACCAGCTGGTGGCCTAATTCTTCTATGGAAGGATGGTTTTGAGTTAGACATAATGCATACCTCTACCAACATGATTCATGCTCTGATTAAAAATAACCCAACAAGAGGAGAGTGGTTCATCTCTTGTGTTTATGGGACTTCATATAGGAATGAACAAACTGCTCAATGGGAATATATTAGAGACCTAAGTACTAGTGTCAATGTTCCTTAGGTTGTTATAGGTGACTTAAACATCACCCTAAACCCTGATGAAAGAGTAAACCAATCCCCTCAAGCTAACACTCCAGCTAATGTCACAAATCTTATTTCTGAGCCTGACCTTTCAGATCTAGGTTTTAGTGGCAATCCTTACACCTGGTCTAGTAACAATCATGGGACTGGTAGGATTAAATCCAGATTAGACAGAGCATTGGTAAATAGCATATGGTCTTTGGTTTTTCCTGATTTCACCTTGCACCATCTTCACCAGAATGGATCAGATCATACCCCTATCATGTTAACTTTGTATAGTAGCCAAACACCTAGAGGTAGAAAATGGAAATTTTTTGAGTTCTGGCTTAGTAACTCTACTTGTAATGATGAAATTAAAAATGATTGGCACTCTAACTCATGTGGATCTGCACCTTATATTTTCTGTGACAAATTATCTAATACTAGAAGGCAATTAGGCATTTGGAGTAGAACTGTTTTTGGGCATATTCAGAGCACTATTTATTCTATCCAAAATGAGCTGCATCACCTCCAAGTACAAGATAAAGAACATTGAAGCTTATTTAGATAAGTGGAATGAGCTGGAAACAAGACTTATGCAGCAAAAATCTGGTGAACACTACTTCAAAGAATGATAAAAACTCAAAGTATTTCCATATCAAGGTGAATCGAAGGCAATCTAGAAATAGAATTGATTCTCTTCAGGCAGCAGATGGTACATGGTGTAAAGATAGAGCCAGTTTGGAGTCTCTCTTAACTAACCATTTTCAGAATATCAATTCCACATCAAATCCAAGTGACAATGCAGAGTTTCTTAGTCACATTCCTTAATTATTTTCAGAGGAAGACAATGTCAGACTCGTTAAAATTCCAGAAGAGCAAGAAATAAATGACATTATTAAGTCAATGGAAGCTTGGACATCACCGGGTCCGGATGGCTTCCCACCAGGTTTTTACCAAACTCAATGGCAAACTATCAAAGTAGATGTAATCAGGATGGTGCAGAATTTTTTACATTCAAGATTTATGCCTAAGTCAGCAACTCCCCATAAACCTGAAGATTTCAGGCCCATTGCTTTATGCAATACGTCTTATAAAATAATCTCAAAGATTCTGCAGACAAGAATGAAGTGCGTCATTGAGAAAATTATTTCTCCAATGCAAGCTGCTTACGTTCCAGGTCGTCTCATAAGTGAAAATATCACCGTGGTTCAGGAAATAGTGCACACTATGAAGAGAAGTGAAGCAAAAGAAGGTGTTTTGGCTATGAAAATGGATATGTCTAAAGCCTTTGACAGGCTAGAGTGGGTTTTCATTCTTGATGTTATGAAGAAGTTCGGTTTTGGAGAAAAATGGTGTCAGCTAATTCAACAGTGTATCAGTACTACTCAAATTGAGATCATGTTCAATGGTGCAGCTAGTAAGTCATTTATTCCTTCAAGGGGGATCAAACAGGGTGATCCTTTGTCACCCTACCTATTCATTTTGGCTATGGAGGCGTTTTCTAGGAAACTTGCACATTGTGAAGATACTGGTCTAATTACAGGTGTTCGGATTGCAAGAACTGCACCAAGGGTTAGTCATATATTGTTTGCAGACGACTGTCTGCTTTTCTGTAAGTCAAATGTTAAAGAAACAGAAGTGCCCCTCAAGACTATAACTGATTTTAGTGAGGTTAGTGGCCAGTTAATAAACTTCACCAAATCTTCTGTATACTTCAGTAAGAAAGTCCCTTCATCAGTCCACAACAACTTATCAGGTATACTCAATGTTTCTCAAATGAAGCTCAAAGAGAAGTATCTAGGCTTACCATTCTTCATTGGCAGGAACAAGAAAATACCTTTCTCTAATCTTATTGATAAGATGTCAAGGAATATGGATTCATGGAGGGGTAAAAATCTCATGGAAGCTGGTAGAACTGTCATAGTTAAGCATGTCACTAACGCGGTTTCAGTGCACCACATGACATCCTTTAAACTTCCAGATGATACCATTGCTGGCATGAACTCAGCTCAGTCTTCTTTTTTAAATAATAAGAAGAACAATAGGGGAGTCCATCTTTTTCCTTACAAGAAAGCATGCCTACATAAACTAGATGGAGGATTGGGGTTGAGAGATATGGGTCTGTTTAATAGAGCACTGTTATCCAAATCTGCATGGAGATTATGTACTAGACCAGATGATCTATGGGTCAGAGCTCTCAAGGCTAAGTATTTCACTTGTGGTAATACATTTGGTCCGGGAGAGAAGAATGATTCTTCATGGAGCTGGAAAAGCATCAGCTCAGAACTCCAATTTGTAAAAACTAACAGTGTTTGGCAGGTGGGCAATGGTCAGTGCATAAAGACATGGTTTGACAAATGGATTCCAGAATTGGATGAACCACCAGTCCCAAAAGTAAGCATGGAAGTAACTTGTCAGTTCAGCACAGTAAGTAACCTCTTCAAAGCAAATGGCAAGGAATGGGATTTTGAAGTTCTGAAATTCCTCTCCAATTCAGAAGATGTTATCCTCATAAGCAAGATCTCCATTCATCCAGAAGAAAATGACAGGTTAATATGGAAGCTTGAGAAGAATGGACAGTTCACAGTCAAATCTGCATATAATAAAATGTACTCTAACAAGTACTCTGGCCAACTGTTGCATTCCAACATTATGCAGAATGTTTGGAAAAGACTATGGAAACTTCCAGTAATCCCCAGAGTTCAACACTTCATTTGGAGATCCTTATTAAATTTGCTTTCAACAAGGATGCGCATGTCAAGGGCTATGAAGGATATTGTCAGAACTTGTCCTATGTGTTCAAATAATCAAGAAACAGATGAACATGTCCTTCTCCACTGTGACTTTGCAAGATCAGCATGGATGGCTCTATCTAACTTTCACACAGGAAATATCCCATTATTTAACAACTGGGTTTTAAGCTGGTTTGATGATCTAAGTTCGGGCTTATTATCCGAATCAGAATTCATTAAAAGAGTGGTGGTAGCATGGTGCATTTGGGGTGAGAGATGCAAAGTAGTTTTCCAGGGGAAGAAGATTGATGTTCACGATTTCATCCTTCATACGAAGAAGA
The DNA here is from genome assembly GCA_023529015.1 of Papaver nudicaule. Lineage (NCBI taxonomy): Eukaryota > Viridiplantae > Streptophyta > Magnoliopsida > Ranunculales > Papaveraceae > Papaver > Papaver nudicaule. The sequence continues at coordinate 24,579 of JAJJMA010140352.1, forward strand.
TCCTGCTCTCTCACAATAATGGTTATAATATCAGTCCTAGGAACTCACTCTCGGCTCCTGATATAGCTCATAAGATTAATAGGACTAACATTACATGGATACCTCCAGCTATTGATTTTCTTACCATCAACTGTGATGGATCTTTTCATAGCAGGTGGCATAGGTCTAATCATTCGTAATTTTGCAGGTGAGCCAAAGGCAGCAAGATGCACATACATTGAGGATTTCTGGAGCGCAGAACAAGCAGAATGCTTAGCACTTGGAGAGGCAGTGCGATGGGCTATGGAGCTAAAGCTGGAAAAGGTTAATTTCGAGCTGGATTCATAATTGGTAGTCAATGTAGTCACCAGAGGAAAGCTCAACATATCCTGGAGATTGCATCATCATATTTCAGAGATCATTTCTGTTTTCAGTAAATTTAAGTCTTGGAGGTGCTACTAGGTACCCAAAGAAAGGAATAAAGTTGCAGACATCTTGTCTAAAACTGCAAGAGTTGAAAAACTCACTTGTTTTT
>JAJJMA010140359.1:0-12928 GCA_023529015.1 Papaver nudicaule
CTTTGTAAGACCTTTCAAGTTCAAAGGAAAGAAGGAAACTGAATCGTAAGTAGAGTGGATTGATTTGGACATGAAATCAGTCAACTAGATTTCAACCCACTAAAATTAAATATATAATAAAATTAAAAAATTGATTGAAAAGTAAACTAGTTAGAAGGGTAAGTAAGTAACTTACCGAAAATTATTAAATAATTAGACTCTCTTCTATTACTTTATAATTTTTTACACCTTTCTATGCCAATGATTGGCTATTATCTTGTGCATAGGTGCACAAGATAACAAAACCCATAATATAATGCCAATAACGTACACATCAATGAAGCATCATCATCCGTGCAAATATACACCGGCAACAAGGAAGATGGGCATGAAGCAGGGATAAGCGAGTGAACCTTTTCTTTGCCAGCTACTGCACCATGATAATATGTAGGATTTTCTTAATAAAATAGTAAGATTTACTCATGTTCAATCATTCAAGGGCCACAGTTGATACTTCATAGTTCATACTTGAAAGCTCTAAGTTTAGCTAACACAAAATTGGCAGATTAATATCGCATTTAATATACGCCAAAATCCACGTTTAATATGGGTACTCTCCCTAAATTATTTCATAATAAAGGAATCTTTGGGGAGGTGAATATTTTAGGTTTCAATCACATTCCCCAAAAAAAAAAAAAAAAAGTATGATATGGATGTAGTATAAGAATGAATATGTATAGTGAAAAGGAGGAGACCAAGGTACAACACCAACTTTTGAATTCGTGAACCTAATTGATTAGATTACTTAAACGATCTCACAAATCAATATTCAAGTAACAACCCGAGTACGGTTCTTTGTTCAAGAACTGAATCCTAACAAGAACAAGTTCTTGTAGATTTTAACAGAGATGGATTCACACGAGGGTTTGAATCAACAAACTTGCAATACTTTAATTATATAGATCAGAGACGATATAATGCGGAAGGTAAAAGTAAGATACCAGAAGTTTTGTTAAAGAGGAAACCACAACCAGCAGAAAAACCTCGGGACCTAGTCCAGATTTGAACACACACGGTATATTAAGCGAATACAGACGCTAGCCTATTGATGCAGCGTTATGATTTAGAACAGAAACTTAAACAAGAAAACTTAAGGAAACCCTACGAGTTTTAACTTCACTTTTTATTCCTCTTAAACCTCCGACTTCAAAAACCTTAAATAGACCCCTAAGCTTGCAAGCTAAGAAAAGATAAACCAAACCTAACAGCAAGATACGCAAAAATCCTTTATTAAGATCTCCTAAACATTTAAAATGTGAAACAAATGCTAACAGAAAACCCCTGGCGAACACCCTCTACTTAGGAGGCTTAACCCTTGTTGGATCATGGGCCTCCAAATAGGCCAAGGCATGTTCCTCTATTTCATCATTCTCCCCTTCGCAAGGAAAATTCACCTCTGAATTGTGTTCCTCACTTTCAAGACCACCCCATAGTTATAGTCGGGCATGAAATGCGTGCCATTAGTGTGCCATTAAGATACTAAAGGACGTCTATTTTATGAAGGAAGTACATGTGCGTGATCACCTTGTCGTGGTTGGAGGCGTAGGAATACTTAGAGGAAGCTTTGTGACTGATACTCGTATTAGGATCATATTTTTTTAAACAACCAGTTCAAAGTCTGAGAGTAGGTGTGTTGGCGGTTTAATTCTTAAGAGTATTCAAAACTGGACTAGGTCCCGGGGTTTTTCTACGAGTTTGTAGTTTCCTCGTTAACAATATTCTTGTGTATATACTTTATTTCCGCATTATATTTGACTTGTCATTTATAATTAAAGTATCGTACTTGTGTGTTGACATAGTCTTTCGATTTCTTGTATTGATTCTCCTTGTGTGATTCAATCAGTAACGAAAGAGATCTTGTTCTTGAGTTCTTGGAATACAGGAAACGTTTAAGGTTAATCGTATAGGTTGTAACAAAAAGATTGATGGTGTACTCGGAACCCTCTTCTTTTCAAGGCTAGTGTTTCTAGCGATTTAATACAGTGTGATGCTTAAAACTGGACTAGGTCCCGGGGGTTTTCTGTTGGATTGCAGTTTCCTCATTAACAAAAGCTTTAGTGTCTTGCTTTACTTTATTTTCCGCATTATATTGTTTATCTCTATAATTAAAGTATTACGTACATGTGGTGTTGATAACCACTTAGATAGAATTCTTGGTGAGTTCAGAATTTATTAGTACAAACCCTGACAAGACTTGTCTTGTTTAGATTCCAGTTTACGTTCGTGAACAAGTGAAGTTTTATATCTTGCGGGAATTCGGGTATTGGAAACTAGATCAATCTAGTTTGACCTTGTGACACAATTCCCGTGATTATAAAAGGGATAATTTTTTGTTTGGTTCCTGATCAACAGTTGGTGGTGTACCTTGGTATCCCCTCCTTTGCATTACTATAGTTACAAATTGAATTATTTCTTTACCCATTGTTTGAAAAACACACTGTAAACGAATATAATCACGCATTCTTGGGTTTGCGGTCTCTTCGACGAACTTTTGATAAATGCGCTGCCAAAAACACGACCCGTTATTGAGGATCCTATGGTAATAACACATAAGCTCTACAAAATAGACAAATCTTATTCTTCAATAAACTTAGAGCAAGCACTATGGTGCCATAAGCCATCCTTAGATTAGGGATGGCATATTTGACACAAAATGACAATCACAATGGTCTTAGCCACAATCAAACGGAAACCCAGTTTCCGCCACTTCTAGAGTGCGGAGACTCAGTTTCCGCAATTTTCTTCCTGCGGAAATTGAGTTTCTGCATAGTCAAAGCTTGACTTTTGACCGTGCGGAAACTGGGTTTCCGTAAAGAATGAGTTGCTATACAGAAAGAGCAAGATCTTCAGCTTTAGTAAACCTCAAAGCCATATTGATTTGATCGGAGAGACTTGAAGTACGGGTGGAAAAATATTGATGGAATTGGTCAAAAAATTAAAAAAAAATTATATAGAAGAGATCTCAACGGCTATTTTTTTTTTTGAATTTTGAAAAAAGAGTCGTTGGGGATCCGACGGTCAAGAAAAACTAGGTAGATGGATGGTTTTATGTTGAGGTGTAGAGGGGGTGTAAAGAAAAAAAGGTCAAACAGTCATATTTAGAAGACGGAAACTGGGCAGAGCTCTAGGGCGGAAACTGAGAATCTGCAGTTTCCGCTTTGCGGATACTCGATTCCCGCATCACATCTGTATCTCTACTTGCTGCTACATATGTATAGCACCACCTAGAGAAATGCCAAGGAATTTCTAGATTGTAGAGAAATTCTTGACCATAGTGGTTGCCCTTCTCCACATTCTCAAGATATTTCTACAATCTATGAACCATGGTGCTTGCTCTTAAGACCACAAGCTCTGGGTTGATCCATTTCTCAGGAAATTAATCTAAAACTAAGAAAAGTTAATCGAGATTTAAGGTGCAGAAATGGAGTAAATATAATCGAAGTTGAAATCGGATATATATATATACATGAGATGAATACAACTGATGGACGATATAGCAGTTGGTGACAATATATTGTCTAACGACACTAACACAACCGCCCTGGCTGAGACTCCATCGATTCGTTGGGAAGTGTTTCTCTCAGTAGAGCCTTCATCACAATGTAAAAACCCTCAAATTTGAGGGTTGAACAATGTGCTTAAACATCTGCCCATCCGGCTGTGGGAAGTACACATAAATTGCTCTAAAAAAACACCAAATTATGGTTAAGAAGAATTGTGGACTCTTAGCATATACTATCTGGAGGACCATCTGGAAAGACGTATTAACAGAATGTGTATAAATACAAAAAGGAATGTAATGCAGCTAATAGTGCCAACTTGCGCACTTTCATGTTTGAAGGTTACTCCTTCGACCCCACTTAGCCATGTGATTTTGTCCATGACCTTTGACCTTTGCAGGAAAGATGAGTAGCTTAAATCTTAGGTATCATGTTTCTTTAAGATCTCCACCTCTTGCATTGGAAATGCTCTCCTTGATGTACTTGGAGGCTGTCATTGGAAACAACTAGTAATTGTTAATCCAACTTTCCGCATAATTTTATGGGGTAGCCAAATGGTGTGACCAGAAACATAAAGTTCTGGTTCTCAATTCTCGTATAATAACACATAATAGGACTCGAAGTTCTGGACTCTCTTGCTAACCAGGTAAGCAGTCGATCTAAACCTAAACCTAAGACTTAAAAGCACTTGTAGTCGTATCTCCATCCCTATCTCTATAATAGAGAATTAAAGAGATTGATTTTTTTGGGAATTGTGTGTAAAAGTTTTTCCCATTTTGGTGATCTCTATCTTAGATGTGGAATGTGTCGTTGGTGATGGTGGTGGAATGTGGTGGTAGCGGTGGTGGAATGTGGAATGCGGCGGTGGTAGTGGTTGGCGGTGGTGGAATGTGGTGGTGGTGGAATGTGTTGGTGGTTGGCGGTGGTGGAATGTGGTGGTGCCGGTGGTTGTATGTGGTGGCAGCGGTTTTGGAATGCAGTGGCGGTGGTGGTGGCGGCGGCGATGCAAAGTGGAGGTGGCTGAATGTGGTAGTGCCGGTGGTGGAACGTGGTGATGGTGTTAATCTTGATTATTAATTTAAAAAATTGAAATTAAAATTATTAATTATGAATGAGATTATCTTAATTATCTTAGTGTAAATAAGAGTTTAGTGTGAAATTTATGGTGAAGTGTCACTATTAAAATAATTTGAAGGATCTCTATAATATTTGAAGGATGAGGATAGGGATATCTTTCTGCCAGGACTGCCGAGAATTTCAAAGACCCCTCCCTTGGCGCTGTTCCTGCCTTACCAAACTCTATTTTTTCCGTGAAGTTAGTAAACGACCATCTGAATGCCATCGCTGGTGGTTATGGCGGTGGATGGAGTCACTGGAGTGTTGTCTACGGCGGAATGGAGAGACAGACAAGGGTGTGTTGGGTTTATATGCAGAAAGGAATAGCTTTGGTTTAAAGCTAGACTAAAGCTAGCTTGAAAGTAAAGCTGACTGCCTAGTCCTTAAACATATATGGACTACGGACACATCCTATATCCTCTATTTCCAAGTGACTACTGCTAAGCAGATGGCATTAATCCTAGTGCCAACAATCCATGTAAAATACTTTCAAGCAAAATTAAAATGGAAATTAAAGTGAGAGTACCTGCTAGAATGAACGTACGTCGGAGAGTGAATTGTACGTCTATAGCGTCTGGAAGTGTGAGAACTCGAAGAAAAAGAAGGCAAAATGGAAAACGTCAAATGCTTCTGAGATTTGCTTCATTGGCTTAAGTGATGAGAAAATACTCAATTGGGTATCTAAAGTGATGAAGCAACTGCAACGACATAACTCCTTTTGAAGAACTATTTGGCAGCTTCTTCGGCTCAGATTTTCCTTCTTATTAACTCTTCTGCTTGAAACAACTCGAGTGGCAACAATTATTAATCGAGGTAAATCTGTTTAGAGAATTAACTTACAAAAAAGACACCAGAGGCAAAATTGACACCATTTTTAAGTATCAAGTGCAGGTGGCCTTGTCAGCCAAAAATTTTACAAAAAATTGGGGAAGCCTTTCTCTTATCAGAGCCAGGTTTTGATCCTGGGACCTGTGGGTTATGGGCCCACCACGCTTCCGCTGCGCCACTCTGATTTAGTATTCATGTTTTCAGTAAACGTTTATTTGTACGGAGCCTAAGAATAATTACCTTCACCAATCTTCAAAAAAGTTTTTTTTAACCTTATAATTGGCTAGCTCTGAGTTGAAAACGATCCCGAATTGGCATCAACGGAGAACCACTTGACCATGTAACTCCACTCAAACGGATTGTTATTTTTCTTATTATTATTACTTGCAAAGATGCAGGCACAATGCTTCTGCGGTGTTGGCTATGCAACAAGAATATAAAAACCAAATAGCGTTTTGTTTGGCCGGTGTCCGGGTAAGGGAGAAACTGAGATTTTGCTGCGCCAAAGCAGACCCAATGAATGCTGCCCTTACCTGAATGTAACTATGATTAGAAAATTTTGCAGAAGTGAGAAAATATAGCAAAAGTGAGAAAATTTAGCAGAAGTGAGAAAATTTTGCACAAGTGAGAAAAATTTTAGCAGAACGGTTTTTTTTTTTTTGCAGAATGACATAAAAAATTTTAAAATTTTTTTCTATTATTTTATTATTTTTAAGTAATGTCGTAGATGTGTCGAACACCGAACACCAAACATCAAACAACGAACACCAAACACCAATTTTTTTTAACTTAAACTTTTTCCTTATATTTTTTCTTACATATAGAAGTAGATGTAAATTATAATTAGACATGTAAATATAGAAGGATGGTTGGAATCCAAGACTTCGATAAAGGGGGCTCAGGTTTGACTCACCTGACCCTCATTTTTTTCAAAATTAATTTTTCTTTTGACAACTCTTATAAAGGTTGTGAATACTGATAAAAACAAAAAGCACAAAACTTTTAATATTGTGAATCTTGAAGGATGATTGATGACTTGTGCTACCACATGGTAGGCTTGGGTTTGAATCTCTCCAACAACATTTTTCGAAATGATTTTGTTTTTAATCTTTAACAACCCTTATTTGTGTTGTTATACAGTTACTCACTACCTTTATGGTATGAGTTGTAAAAGTCTAAAGGTGGTCACTAGTCCTTGCAACTCTTTTAACACAAAACGTTGTGGTTTTAACTCTCGTCACTACTCTTTGGTCCTAAAAGTTGGACGTTTTTTACTTTGACAACTTTTTGTTTGAAAATAGTTATCAAACATGCCACCTTTTACAACCTTTAAAAAACGAGTAGTCAATCTACAGTTGTAGATTACTATTTTTTCCGTAGTGAGACTATTACTAGGAGCTAGAACAATCCATATACTTGCTAACTGCCAAAATTCGATGCAGTAAATTATTAAATATTTTGATGGTGAGTAATATAACGAGAAAATAGTTGCCCATTATCATGTATAAGTATTTTTCTAGCAGAATCGGGTCACCACATAATGGATATAACTATTTGACTGAGTAAACTCGTTTTAATTAATAAAAAGTTCGGGACGAAGGCCCTCGTTCCATTTAGTTAAAGAGAAAAGGTTTCGAGTCAAAGCTACATATCATGTACGTTTTGAGTTCATGCTCCAGGATGGAGTGCTGAAGTATAATAATAAAGAGAAGATCGTAGTACGAAGGATGTGAGATTAACGCCTGGAAATAAGTTTGTAGTCTAGAAGATGCCAGACTAAAAATCAATTTAGGTCAACCTAGTTTGTATACTAGTGTAACCGTCTAAAATCCCATGGGTAGATCTTAGACAGTACACCCAAATAATCATACCCAAGCATACACAGAATCATACATACATAAGATAATAAATAGATAAGGGTTAGAGATACTTGACAGCGAGATTACTTGGTTCGTCCTCTTTAATGAGGCTTACATCCAAGGGTTCCACTAGCAAAAGTATGATTACATCACTCACCTTACAAATCTTCTATGTATAACCTCTCACTTAAAAACCCTAATCTCAATGTTGGGCTAAAGAGAGCAAGTAAGCCAATTCACTTTTCCTCTCTCTAAACCAGACCAAGAAATGTCCAACCCCTTACTTAGAAGGTTCTCTCGCTATTTATAGAGATTTACATAGTAGATAACAACTAATACAAACAATGACTCCTCTGACACATATTTGTCCTCACTCGCCGATGGACCGTATCGCCGAGCTTACATTTCTCCTAGTCTATCTTGGCGGCCAAGTCTTCTTTGGATAAGGATTGCTGACGAGGAATCCACTGAGTTAACGAGTCAACTCTGACATTATATCCGTTCAGATCACTAATAAATACTCAACTACTCCTCAACTACTTTCGTTGACGTGTCTTTTACTCGTTATCATTACTTCGCTCTTCTGTCCTTCTCATGCGATTTGCTGATATGGCTTTGGGCTTCTCTACACCGGTCTTCTTATTGATTGACTCGCCACAAGCTCTCGCTGATGATCCCCTACTTCACAAAGGTAGCCTTCTCTTACAGCTTCACCTTTTGGATACTCTTATAAGGCAAAGGCATTTTCTACACTCACATTTTGCCTCTTTCATCTCTAAGATCTATGATCGCCGGGGATGAAATTCTCTTTCTTCGCTGAAAATGCCAAGCCCACGTTCTCCACTATGGCGCCACGCGTCTCACATGCGTGAGTTTCGTTTTTTAACCTGTAATCGACATCACCGGTTCACCTTCGCTTTCTGACCTATAAAATAGATCTTTCTCTCTCTTTCAATTTCATCTTCTCAAAATTTCCAAACCTTCTTCTTCCTTCAAAACTCTCTGCAACTCTTCTCTGCTAAAACCCTACCGGGAACTGCTGCTGCTTCACTCCTTCAATCACACTTATACTTCTTTAAACCTTTTAACATCCAGTTTTCCTGCATCACAACCCTCCTTATACACAATTTGCCTGGATTTAAACCTTATCTCCTTCAATCTCATTTTTAATCTGTTCATCTTCTCGACTGTTCTTGTGACTCTGGTGACTGCTATCTCACCTGTAACTTCCTCCATAACCGCCTCCGGTATTATGGCTTCTACTGCTCAAGATGTCTCTCGCCAAACCAGATCTACTGCTCGTAGTACCGATTCGCCACCCAGAGACACCGAATCGCCAAATTTACCAGCTCCTGCCAAACCTGACAAAAGACCTACTTGACATCAGTGTGGGATGAGTATTGCGCCTATGAAAAGATCTTTATCCACCCACTGACAGTAACTAAATTTGATGGTTTGGCCAAAGCTACCACCCCTACAACTCTAGAAGATCTTCGCCGAGAGGATCAGAATGTGCAGAGAACGGTGGTTGCCTATGGCTGCCTTAAGGCTGGAATGCAATTCCCTTCGTATGATCCCGCCGACACGTTTGTTCTGGATCTCCTTGTGCAAATTGAGAAGAGTCATTTCCAACTTACCGCGAATGTTGTTCGCATTATAATGGAGTGGAAGCTTCGCCGAAGCAACAAGTCAAACTACCCTGAGCTGTTTGAGGGGGTTTATTCAAACCTAAGTCTTACACAGTTGAGAAATTTTTGAAGCAGTATGACGTCATGCCCTCCACAATCAAGGGAGAGCCTTGGGCTTATCGCTTTGTTACCAAGAGCCCTTAAAACCTGAAGAGGTCATGCTTGGCGCTGCTGACAAAAAGAAAGTTGCGGGCACCAAGACAGTGCGAAAGAGCACAGAAGGTGGTTGGTCCAACCTGCCCTGCTGGCTTGAAGGTCCCTGGATGATGGGATGGCTCGACGAGGCGAAAACAGTAGCTAGGACGAGCTTCGCCGAGGGTCATGAAAAGTTCAAAGATTATGACTTTCTCAAAGTACGCTGGTCAGAGAAAGACCAATATCGTGGTGCTGATGGGAAAGTGCACAAAGATGCAAACGGTAACTGGTTGTTGTTACCTGCAGATGATGATGCCAATGCCGAGCAGTCTAGCAAGAAGTCTATCAAAAGCAAGAAGAGAAAACAAACACAAGTGAAAGCTGGAAATCAGGTAACAGGCATTTTCCTGCCTTTAGAATATATATATATATATCCATATTCACCTCTGCTTGTTTTCAGAACTTCATGGTAATACTGATGTAGAAGGTGAAAAATGGGAGAGGGACAAAATTGTAAAACTACTCTCTAACCACGCCTTATCTGTAGGCAATCGCCTACTCAGGCACATCCCTATAGCTCAGAATGCAACCTATCCTACGAGATGAATGTACTCCCTATGAGTTCTCTCTTATAACTCCCGGTGGAGAGGATGATATCATAGTACAGTACCAATACCCCACCAGCACGTAAACCCATTAATCTACTTCATATCGACATCGCCTCGAATTCCTCGATATCAGAACTAGATTGCTCAGTGGTACACGGTGGAGAATTAACAGAGACGTATCCTTACGGATTTCCTCTCAAAATACGACTCGACATCCGAGTCTCAATGAAAACCTCAGAAGTACCGCAGCTCCAGAACTGCCCAGAACTCTATGAGAGGCATACAATAGCCTAAGCACGCTTAAACAGACCGCGCTCTAAACACAGAATGGTCTAATATACCATGGATAAGCACGCCATGACTTCAAGTACGCCATAACGCAAGCACGCGCACCATAACCAAAGTAGCGTAGCCAGAACGCGCCAACTGAAACAAGGTTGGCCTTGGCCAAAGGCCAAGGCCGTGGCGCCATGAACCGTGGCGCCATAAAGAATTTTTGGCCTTGGCCAAAGGCCAAGGCCGTGGCGCCATAAATCATGGCGCCACAGAAATTTGCAACGCCATAGCGCCATAGAAATTGGCCTTGGCCTTAGCCAAGGCCATGGTATCCCGAGACTATAGCGCCATAAACACCTGGCGCCATGAAAACTCAACCATGGCAGAGCCAAGGTGCCATGCTATGGTGCCATAAACATGGCGCCATGAATCCTCGGCCTTGGCCAACGGCGAAGGCCACCCCTACACACCCACTATGCGTGTCTCTAAAGGCGCCACGCTCGTGTTGGCTGCAGAGTCATAGCCACACAAACCTACTCAAACTCAACACAATCATGCAACATCCGCATACCACTCGAGATATCAAAACATCACACGGGGGGGATAACTTTAGGGGTATTGGTCTGGCGGTCCATGGCAGTTAGAAATAAACTGATAAAGATGATGGACAGTTACGAGAAGGTGGTGCTGAGTGGACATGTTCTACACGATTCTAGCAGTTACAGAGCTCAACTCATGTCCTCCACTCTTCCACGACTTCCACCTCATCTGTCGAGAGATCAGGGTGAGTTCAACACTATAAATAGAGCCTTCCTCTATCTTCCAAGGCAGGAACAACTAGAATACGGAAAAACACCAGAACCTCAGAGCAAACAGACCTGAGTATCCAACACATTTCTAGCCTTGGAGATTTCCAGTCACCTTCACGACGGAGATCTTGAACTCTTACACCCAAAACACATCCTTAACCTGATCTCAAGTTTCTTCGTTGTTTCCCTCCCTAGATCAACCTCTATCCTCTCTGTGACCGAAGCAAGACGTGAACGACCATTGACTTGGTTTAGGCTCGTCTTGTTCGACTTTGATCTCGAGCACTACGAAAGTACCCAGAGACGGTGCATTGTTTTTCCAGGTAAAAACAACAGATGTTTGTTTTGGAGGGCATGGCAGAAGATCTGGTAATAAACATCTTACATGTTCTTTATTTTAAAAATATATACCTATATTTTTAAAATATATATCTATATTTGCCTTTTTTGTTTCCAGATCTGACTAACGAGAATAACATTTGATTTTCATGGCACCCAGGTATTGTCCGAACAAGATGAGCTTCGCAAAAAACTTAGAAAGCTCAAGGCGAATCCCCCTGCTGCCGGGAAGTCCACAAAGAAGAAATTTCCCATTGGGGTTGATAAGGGTTTGCCTCAGCAATCTAGCTCTTCTTCTCAGCCCAAGGTTAAGATTCCTGACTCGGCGAAGTCTCTCTCCACCAAGTCTGGCAAGCTTGTTATCCATCTCAATGATAAGATCATTCCCCCTGCTAACCCTGAGACAGTCCTTGAGGAAAAGGATGCCGATGTAGACATGATGGATCACGATCATGGAGAGTCCCACTTTGAGCAAGAGTCTGGCATTCATTTGAAGCAAATCGGCGAAACTACTAGTGAGAAACTTGATCTGACCACTGCTGCCAATTTCACCATGGTTGAAAATGTTGGCGAAACTAGAGCTCCTCATTTCTCTCGCTCGTTCTTTCCTATTCTGCATAAAATGCCCCCTGGCGACAGACCCGCTCAATTTCAGAGGAGAGGGTGCTCCGGCGAGATATGTAACAGACTCGTTGATTCCTTTTCCCAACTGCTCAACCTCGAGGAAAATAACAGCCTCAACTTTCTTTACCACGAGCTATAGTGAAGTATTCCACTCCCGGTCTTATGAACTCTAGAGATCTGTCATTCGTTTCTCATGACTTGACTCCTCAAGAGCACTTTAATTTTGTGGCAGCGATAATTGCCTTTCATCCGACACTTTCTCATTTAATCTATTATTTCTTAGATTGGCACTAACTCATTTCTTCTTTCTGCCTCAGGGTTTTCAACATTCGCTTAGTCTCATTGACACCTTTGAGGCTCAAAGTGATAGGATTGGCGTGCTAACTCGAGATAACGGCGATCTTATCCATCAACTTGAGAGCGATAAGGCTACATTTAATAGACTGCGCGAGGCCCAACAAAAGGGTGCCAACGAGCGTGATGATCTTAGAGGTAAGCTTTTCACGTCCTGGTATTATTTTAGGCTTTTTTTACTTTCCTTTACTTTTAACTTTCGCCGAGACCCTTAGACCTCGTCCCTTCCAAGGTCACCGACATCATCCCGACAGCCAGTTGAAGCGAGTCGAAACCGAAATAGACAACCTGGCTGATGCTAACGCTAGGCATTGTGACATGCTGTTTGGTTTGGCCAAGGATGTAAAGTGGTATCATCGAGAGTTAAACCACGTTACTGAACTTTGTTAGGGCATTGTCCGGTCAAACCCACTAGCGTTGGTATGTCAAGCTAGTTGTCAGTTTTAGGTGTCAAAAGTCAATTCTTGATTTAGCCTACTAGAGTTTAGATTTCGGAAATGGGATATAGACAAAGTAGTAGAGACCTTGAAGACGAAGACTGTGAAGACAAAGGAGACATCAATTATTCTTCATCGATAAAGGTTAGTAGGAGTTATGACTTTATGGATTTTCTTCTATTTCTACTTCATCTATTCTTTCGAAATAGTCGACTACTTTAGTAGTGATAATAGTGATTGAGATCGTATTCTTGCGTAACATGGCCTTGTGTCATGACCAGTGTTTGATCCCACAAATACTGTGAGTCAAGAATGT
>JAJJMA010140380.1:0-56633 GCA_023529015.1 Papaver nudicaule
AAGGTTGGAAAGGTAGCAACGCACGGCTGCACTCGGTGTTGTAAGACCTAGTTGGCTCCAGTTATATAAGTTCCTTAAGTGGTTCTTCGTGTATAACTGAGGTAGATTTGAATTGGGCATTGCTTACTTGGTTTGCGTGTCAGCCCTGATTCAAGAAGTAGATTTCCGTATGACCTGGATCTAGCAATCCGAAAGAAGTCATCTTGTGTGTGGTAAACTGATAGAGGACAGTTACACCATACGTCAACAGTTTGGTTTAAAACCCAGTATTGCTGACACAAGCCTTTGACAGCGGTCAAAGCAACTCCTAGGCCTGTAACGGACGTCAGCTAGGGGAATCAAGTGCGTGACGATCTGTGGGGGATCCAGAGACGTAAGGAAGGCGACAGTAGCCAGTTTGTACTGGGCGGTGTTCAAAACTGGACGAGGTCCCGAGGTTTTTCTGCAAGGCAGTTTCCTCGTTAAAAAAAACGTTTGGTGTCTTGTGTGCTTTTACTTTCCGCATTATAACTCTGATTTATAATTAAAGCACCAAGTAGTACATTATTGCCTAACTGTCGAGATTACTCCAGTTAGAGGTTTGGATATTGATTTTTGAGATCGTCCAGACTTTACCATAAGACTCACGAGCCAAAACGAAAAGTTGGTAGTATTTCGGTACCCCTTCTTTTTCAATTATCACCACCACCGTCTCCATTCCACCACCACCGCCGCCTCCAATTCCACCCCCCACCACCGCCACCATTTGTGGATGTGTTTTCGAAAATGTTCAAACATGATCCTCAAAGCTCAAAACAGTTATGGGAAGACTCACTTCAATGTTAAATTCGTCGAAAATCAACTCAACCCAATTGCTTCGTACCCAGAATCGTCACACAATGACATACAATTATGACGATTCTAGCAAACTCGTCAAGATAATAAGATGGTCTATGACGACACTGCGTGTAGAGATGAACAATCGTCAAGGTTTTTACAGTGCCATGACGATTTAAGGAGTGGGTCCAAAATGCCCGAAAATACTGCTTGCTAAATCGTCACATTATGTAATAAAATCATGACGATTTAGCTTTGAGAAGAATCACCCCTCTGCCAAGAAAACAAGTTAAGTCGTCACAGTATGTGATAAAATCTTGACGATTTGGCTTTGAGAAAAATCACCCCTCTCCAAAAAAAACAAGTTACCTCGTCATACTATGTTATAAAATCTTGACGATTTGGCTTTGACAAAAATCACCCTTCTGCCGAAAAAACAAGGTAAATCGTAATGGATTTTGCTTAACTTACATGATGACTAAGTGTTATTATGCTCAAATCGTCGTGGTTTACATCATGACCATGACGAGTTTAGGTGTATTAACAGCTGTTTGGAAACAGGTTGTCGGAATCGTCGTGGTTTGAACATAAACCATGACGAATTTCTGATTTTTTCTTTGAGTTTCCAAACAATTTAGACATGTAAACTAACACAAATGAATCAAACAAAGTACGATTTACTATTGTCAGCAACAAACCGTTAAAAAAAACATTGTCAACCTAGGAAACGAAAAATGTATCAAACACACCAAACCGACATAATATTCTTTCACCTACTAAAACGAAAGTGCGAAACGAAAAAACTAAACCATATCAATGTTGCCCCCATCGGCTTCACCTTCACCTCACCACGGCCACGCCCACGCCCATGACCCCGACCCCGACCTCGTCTAGAAGTTTCTCATGTCTCTTGAGTCTCTTGAGTGGCACTGGTTTCAATATGACGACTCTTCGTGTTGCGTCGTAATTCCTCGAACATGTGCTCCGCCTCAGGCATATGGATGTGCCTAATGTGTTGACTATGTTGGTTCAGTTCAGCTTCGGTCAACCCCTTTCCTTTATCCGATCTCAAACACAACCAGTTGAGGACATCTTTCAACCGCTCCTTCTATTATCATAAAAAAAATACAAGAGTTAGATGTTTGAGTAATGTAAGTGTGAATCTTAAACAACTCAATTGCAAAATATATACTTACGCATAACTTGTACAACGAAGAATCATCATGGACGGTATTACGCCCACGTCCACCACGACCACGAGGGAGTCTGACTTCCCCTTCCCCACGTATCACTATGGCATGCGTGAATGCAAGGTACCAATGCATGTATTCTTTTGTGCTTTCATGTCCAAGCACCACTGGATCCCATAAAAGATATCCGTCTATCAAATTATCCATCCATGCATTCCAATGTTCGTAAGAGGGCTCTGGTTTGTATTTTACGACGATACGTCCAATGTCAGCACCTGATTCATCACGATCCACTTTGAATTTCCCATCACCTTTTTTGTCAAATGGACGATCTTGAATATACCCGACTTGCCTCATTATTCGGCTCGGGTCGTACATTGTATGCCCAAGGGGGTGCCACAAAGGACCATTGTACATACAAATTGGTTCTCTTGGTGCCATTTTTCCCTCATTCCTATGGTCCATGTAGGGGTCAAAAACTACCTCATGTGTCTCCATGATGTCAAATCTTTGGCAAACGAAAAGGTATCAATTCATCTTTCCCTTCAGCTGATCCCCCGTGAACATGTACCTCTGGCCTCTTGGTTGATCTGGTTGCCATTGGCCTTTCTTTGCCAGATCAGTCCACCTATCATTTGCTACCATCAGTTTCGGAAAGTGTTCATATATCCACACCTGTGAAGAACATCAACTACACATAAACAACAGTCCATGTATATTACGGAATATGTACGAACTTAAACCACCAAAAAACCATATATTACCTGCAGCAGAGACGTGTTACAATTGAATTGAGCAGTTTTATGCCGGGATACCTTTCTCAGCGCCGTGTTCACGTGTGAAACTATGGTTGTTCCCCACGAGTACTGGTTCACCTCATCCAAGGGACATAATAGCTGGAGGTAGTTGGCGTTCACCCTGTTACCGGCAGACGAAGGGAATACACAAACAGCGAGGACATATAAGAGATAAGATGCAGCAGCAGCCCTACTTCATGATCTATCATTGGAGTACCCTCATGTTTTTTCTTGGTCCCATAATACTCCTCTCTCAACCTTACCAGATTGAACTCCCTCTTCGGTTTGCCATCGTTGTCAAGCATAAACCATGAGTCTGCCTCCTCCTCATCCCACCCAAACAACTCTTCGCACAATTCACGAAGTCTCTTAAAAGTGAGTTGCCTTTTGTAGCCTTTACTGGTTGACTTGCCATCAATTTTGACCTTGAAAGTATGATGAGCATCTTCAGGAGTGAGCCCCATCTCCCCGAACCCAAAGTGCATGGTGTCGGTCTCCGCATAATACCTCTCACAGAATGCTGATATTGTCTCGATGTCATAGTTGATAACAGAGTTATCCACGATTGGCCTCAGACCAGAGTTGTCAACAATCTCTATGAACCTTTCACATTCACCTTCAAGCGGCCAGTTGGACATATTGTGGTACGACGTTTGGTGCCTCAATAGTCTAGTGGCATTCGAATGATCATATGAGATATAAATTTATTACTAACAATCAACGTATTAGCTAAACGTATCTTAAATTATAAGCAAGGGACGAGTATATTACCATGGTAGCGTAGACTGTTTGAGCCCAAGAGGTTTTGTATCCGAAAAGAACCTCTCCACCATCAGCTGGTACCCCGTAAGGTCCGTGTTCTTTTGGTAACATCAGAATCTCATCGGGAATGTGTGATTCCTTCACTTTAGCTTTCTTTTTGCGTTGGGGTTGGGCTTCACCTTGGGGCTGGGCTTCACCTTGGACCTCATCATCATCATTAAGAATATCCTCATCATCATTAGGAATATCCTCATCACCTTGGACCCTACCAGTTCCGTATTCATCAAATTGCATTTGGAGGACGTTGTGAGGAATATCATCTTCAGCCCTCGGAACATTGGCATCACCATCGAACTCCATAGGAGTAGGAACTGCATCAGGGTTTGGCTCACGGATTATCACGGGTCGTTGTCTGGTAGTACGAAGACTTGGTTTGGAACCCTCGGGTGGCAATGGTCTTTTTCCCCTTTTGATCTTCTCCAACCTTAATACATACAAAAAACAAATCAATTAACATGTAAACTGACATAGTAAATCGTCATGGAAACAAAGGAATATACAACGATCCTCATAAGAACAATCAAAATCGTCAAGGAATATTACAAATGCATGACGAGTTCATTAAGCCCCACTCTAAATCGTCAAGGTAAAGCATTACGATTTACTCATACAACTGGACAGAGCCTAAATTTTTTATGTCCAAACTCGTCATGCTTTGGGACACTATTGAGACGATTTCAAAAAACTCGTCAAGTTAATGTATAGTTACATGACGATTCTAGGCATGCAAAAATAGGCAATTTAATCTGAAAGTGTCTAACTCGTCAAGGAATTATGAAAAAACTCGACGATTGTTCTTAAATTTGTTTATGTGGGACAATATTCAGACGATTTAGGGAAACTCGTCAAAGAAATGTATTATTGTATGACGATTCTGTGCATGCAAAACTAGGAAACTATATCTGAAACTGTGTAAATCGTCAAGCTTTTGTTCAACAGTAAGACGATTGTTCTTAATTTTTTTTCTGAAACTGTAAAATCATCGTGCTATTCTTTCATAAATTGACGAGTTTTCATGCTGTAAATTCAATTGACGGTTTCTAACCTATCAAATCGATTCAAATTATATCCAAAACAATTGCAAAGGTGATTGGAGTAACTTACCTATGCATTTCCGCCAAAGATTCTTCCTCCGGTTGTTCTTCCTCTTCGTCACGGTCGTTATTTGATTTTTTTCTTTTCTTTCCTCCTTTTGTAAGTAATTGTTGAATCATCTCCTTCTCCGTCGATAGCCATGAATTTAATTCGAAAGAATTTGAGAGTAGTAAGTAAGAATTCGAAAGAAGAAGGATTTTGAGAGAATCGGGTTTGGTTTTGATTTTTTTTTTTTTTTAGAAGTTATGAAGAAGGTGTGGGAAGTTAATGGAGGAGTAGGGGGAGTGGGAGTGATTTTTTGTAACTGAAAATTGAGAGGGAGAATTAGTGGGTAGATAATTAGTGGTAATTATAATTTGTAACTGATTAGGATAGATTAATTGTAATTAGCCACCCCTTATAAACTGGGATAGGATATTTGAAGTAGTGCTCGCCCCTATTAAAAAAGGCTCTCCCCTAAAATAGCCAGGAAAACTATAGGGTGTAAGTGAAAACGGAGTGTGAAGAATGATAATAGGGTGTTTCTGGTCAAGGTCAAACCTTGACTGAGGGTCGGACACTGAATAGCCGACCCCAAAAAGTGGTGGCTTTTCGATGGCCGCCTCTCAACCATAGTACTTGCATTTTTGGTTTAAAAAAGTTTGACCTATAATTTGTGCAAAACACACATTATATGCACCATAGTGCTTGCTCTTATGCTCGCGTCTAGACGGTTATTGAGTATCCGTCCGGTTTTAATTTTTTTTATCAAAGACAACAACAAATTTGTGTGTGTGGTTATATAATAGATCTTGGCGGGTATTTCCTTTATTTATTATAATTTAAACAATTTCTCAATATTTGATTTATTTTATTTTATTTGTTTTTTTTTTAATATGAAAGGTTATATTAAAGTTTGGACCGAAGCCCACTACCTGCAACCCCAGTTAGGTAAGCAAAGAAATAAAGAAAAATCTCCCCATCCCGATGCAGACGAGTTTCGAATTCAAATCGTTGATATCCGATCGATTATAGACAAAGATTGTAATGCTTGATTTTTTAATCTCATTTCCCTTGTCAATAATCTAGACCAACTGTCTACATTTTGAGAATCATAATGTTTATGTTAGGGATTGTTCCGTGAAAGAATGTTCAAGAGACTTCTAGAATATATGGGTCGGTACAATAACGTGTAGTGTTTCCTAAGTTAGGTATTTCCTAGTATAAGACTTCTACTCGGATTAAGAAATCCTGGGTTCTTGGGGAACAAGGTTGTGTTACCTATAAAAGGACTCTTAGGGTCAGAGGTATAGGTGTCTTGTTCTAGAGAGTTAATCAACTGTCTTGTTTGTGAGAGAAGAAGAAGGTTGCTAGGGTTCTTATTGTAAGAAAGCTTTGAGTGACTAGTTTTGTGAGGTAAACATTTTGTAAGAGTTTGTTCAAAGAATAGTGAAATCTTTTGTTTGTCGAATCGTTGGCTTCTTTGTTTTTTTTTTTTTGGATCTTGAATTCTATATATCGTTAGAACATCTTACTCTAAACGACGAAGGTGTGGTGGTTTCTATTCCATAGAAATCGCTATATATTCAATAGTTTACTCATGAGAACATGTTGGCCATTTAAAAATCAATTAAGTTGGAATTCAAGAAAGAGCTAAGAGATTCTTTCTGGAAGATACCGATTAAAGATCGTTATGTTCTTTTAAAAGTAGACCTAACAAACTCAAGTTACTCAACAATTGTCATTCTTCATTACAAAGATCAAAAGTGTCATTTCTCTTTCCTCTACTTTTATCTCCACCGTCTTCAAAAACTTCCCATGTTAGCCTCTTTCCTTGCTCGATTTGGCCCCTTTTTTGGACCAATTCGAGCAAGATTAACATGTTTATATTGTAAATAGATCTTGGTTTTAGTTTTTTGTGTAGTTTTTTTTCTTCCGGATTTTATCATGTTTTAGATCTGTGGGGGTACCCTCTTTCCTGGATTAGGTTTTCCTAATTCATTGAAATTGATTTTGGGGAAGCTGATGTTTAGATCTAATTCGTGAATCTTTGTTGTTGGTTGAAGAATAAAGGTGAGATGGGTTAGCCTGTGTTGCTATTTTCTTTCAATTTTCTTTTTCAGCGGTGGTGGTTCTCGGTGCTGCTGTGGTGGTAATTTTTTTGAAGGCAACACTTCTGGTTTTTTTTCTTTTTTTTGTGGTGGTTTGTAGGCGGTGTACTTCGTTGGGTTGATTCTATAACATTTCTTTGGTGGTATTGATGGAAGGTGATGATCCATCTTACTTATGGTGGAGAAGATGGTGATGGAATGGTGGTGCATCTCAGATTTGGTTCAGCAAGAGTCTCGGGTTCGACTTCGGGTTCGGGTCTCGGTTTGGTCGGTTCCGGGTCTTGCACCATGCGTTGGATCATCTGCTGGTTCGTTATGGCTCAACGGATTCAAGCCTTTGCTGTTGTCGCTGACTCTCTTCCATACCTGGTTAAGTGTCGGAGTACTCGGTATTTTGTTCTGCATTTTGTTGGTCGAATTAACATCAATTGTATGTTTGTTTTTCGTTTGTTATTATTTACGTTTTGAAGATGAATTGTATGGATGTAATTCTGAATCCCGTAAGTATAATTGTTAGAGCATTGCTCGGTTGAACCCACTGATGTTGTTATCTCAAGTCAGTTGTCAAGTTTAGATGACAAAAACACAATCCTTGATAAGTCTACAATATCAACTCGGACTAGGATAGTTTTAGGTATTCGAGACGAAGATCGCTGAAGATGAAGACCGGAGCTTACATACTTGATAAAACATATCGTCCTCATTAAAGGTTAGAAAGGTTTTCCTTTCATGTTTCGTATTTACCATTCTATCATCAAAATAGTCTATGATATTTTTTATGTGATCCGAAGGATTATAAAGATTAGTTCTCTTAAGCATTTTAGTTACTACATGACCAATGCTCAAGTAGAATGTGGAATATTGAGTTAGTTCTTAGAATGACTGAACAACATACGCGTTCATATGTTGTACAACTTTTCTAATTGAACTTGAGCATTTTATATGTACGCGAACATGCACGCGTACATATAAACCATGGAAAGAACCTCTCAACAGCATACACCGTTCATGTACGCGTTCATGTGTTGACGTTCTTGCCTATTGTGAACACACTTTCATAAGCTTTCACAATATGGCTCATGGAGTTCATGTCCACAATTTTCTTTGAGTCTGTATACTTGTGTATGGACTCCTTAGCATGGCCAAACTTGTTTAGCCATTTTCATCCTTTATTGATCAAGGCGAGTCTTCTCACAACCTTTAGGTTTCGACCAACGGGTTAGAAGAAGATTGAGTTGGACCTCAATTCAAGCCTATGGACTTTTCTAAGTTCGAAAACTTGCTTGAGCCTCACTCAAGGTTGCTTGACTTTAAAGCAAAGCCTCCCTTGATGATCACTATAAATAGATGACCTTTTGCAAGATACAATTTTAATCCTCTAAACATCTGTGTATCCTTACATAAAGGTTGGTTGTCATATCGAAGTCCTTTTCTTGGACTACGACCATTTGAAAGACTTCACTTGAGGATCGTGAAGCACAGGTCGGAAGTAAAATTCTGATCTTGTATCTTGGGTCGATTGAATTATTTCAATCTTATCACGACCAAGATTTGATAGAAACTTCGTACGACAGATCTCGTATCATAAGCCCCAGAAGTTCTGTAACGCAATATATACGAACTAGGTCTTGTACTAAGTTCGTCAAGCGTTATGAGGTAAAGTTGTTTAGGCTAGATCAATAAGCCCTAATCAGCATATTGATTTCCTAATCAGCATATCGATTTCCATTAATTAACTAGGTCTGAAATTACAATCGTATTCTTGTTTAATTGCAATCGAGTGCACCAGGCGTCCTGTTAGAGGCAGGGTAGCGCTAGTCTTCACGAAGGGAAGTGGAGCAACTCCTAGGCCTGTAAAGGACGTCAGCTAGGGGAATCAACTCCTAGGCCTGTAAACACCTGTATAGTCCTTCGCAATAGTGCCCTGGACTCTAGTATGTAAGCCACATATAAGCCACTTCTTGTAGAGACAAAATGGACTTCCAGGGTTTACAGTCTCTTTTTCACGTTTAGTTTTTAAAAATATCTTAGGGTGTACAATGCAATAAGAAAATGATGTTTTGTCATATATGGATTTTGGTACACTCACAAGTCATTGGTACCCCATTAGGGAAAGCACTATGGTCTGTATTGTAGAAAATTCTTTACAATGTATAAACACTATGATGTAGGGCTTCTCTACAATCTTGTTTTTCTCTACTTGTTTCTACATCTCCATGCGGAAACCGAGTTTTCGCTTGGCAGATGCCCAGTATCCGCTGATTTAGCTTATGCGGATATCCAGTATCCGCTTATTTGGTTTTTAGTCTCGTCAAGATTCACTTTATTACAATAAAATATATGAGGCGGAAATTGAGTATCCACCTGTAGGAGCGGATATTGATTTTCTGAATCAATGCGGCTAAGGCCATAGAAATTGTCAAATTCGTCAAATAAGGTTTATCTAGATAACGAGAAGCCTTATGGCACTATAGTGCTTACTCTTAGTAGCTATGTAAGTTTAGGTTTCTTCTTTAGGCTTCCTCTGCATTCTTTATTAGGTCATATCCAAGATATCATCATGTATAAAACTCAAGAGCATGATGAAGCACCTCAACTCTATAAATGTAGACCGCAATGGTCCATCGCCTGATGGCCAAATAACTCTATTTGTATTCTATCAGCATTGCTTACTCGATACCTCTACCTTCCGGGGTAGTTCCTAAAAGCTAGTAACAACAACCCTAGCTTCGAATATATAAACTATGATCTTCCGTGTCGGTTAGTCATATACAATAAAAAGGTGATTTTTATTAGGAAGCCAATTTTTGCAAATTGGAAGATCAACTAGTATTTGAATGTTCTTAATTATATACCATATATATTCTCGTACTCTATATGTCCCATAATAATTGAGATATTTCAATTTTCTACAATTTTCGAGGCAAGAGGACGGAGAGTAATTGGACGACCAAAGGGAGTCCTTTGTGGGATGAAAAACGTAAGATATATGTCAGATACAATGGGTGTCCAAAGAACCGTTGTATTTTTTTCAATTTCATGAATTTCAGAAGCGCTTTAGGGAGGATCATGAAATTGATATTCCACCACCTTTCAACGTTATATGGTCTTTTCCAAACGACAATATCAGAGTTGCAAGAAAATTTGGAAAATACTGATGTCGTTTATTTCCATTAGACCACTCATTTTGGTCAAATGGAACTGTACCACCCACCCCACATGGAATTACACAAAGAAACCATAAATAAAGGGAGTAATTCTTGTAACAATCATTACTTCGTGTAATTCTATATTTCAAGGTGTGAGTTTTCTACCTAAACCAATTTAAGAAAAAATATATGCAGAAATGAAATCAAATATACCAATTTCAAAGTCTATGAAATGAAATGAAATGTGTGCATCGTAAGCCACTACCTTTCCACCAAAATATTCACACATGTGTTGATGTGCCTCTTGGATTGTAGCCCATATAACGCATGCCAAGTATATATGTCAAGTCTTTCTTCTTTATGAGCTGGAAGCGTATTATATACTTCGTTTAATTTTGACATACCATCTAGTAATCTTGATTTTTCATAACGCTCAACTTCGCCAGATACATGGTTTTCGATAAGTTCTGGACCAGACGGTACTTGTGGATTATTATACTCTTCCTGATTCTGCTGCCAATTGTGTACTGGTACTGGAGCCAGTTAGGGGTACCACTTCGAGTTTTCTTCTTCTTTTTTTGAATTTTTTTTCACAAACTCATGATAATAATAAGAACTAGAAAAATTGAAATGAAAAAGTAAAAAGTAAAAGAAATTGCATAGAAGAGGTGTGATTTGAAAATATGAAAATGAAGTGAGTTTATAAAAGTTGGAAATTAGAGCCGTTGGAAATTGACCCGCTAGAATTTTATCGTTGGAACTTGGAACGACCTAAGTTCTATCGTACGACACAACTTACGCCAAACTCGATTGAAATATTATCGAACCCGACAAATCAAACGGTCTAATTTGGTCGGTGTGTTGTTTTTAGGTTGTCTGTTTCATTTTACCATAGTGGCAAATGCCATTTGCTCCTCTACGTGGTCTGGCAAACCCAATAAGTATATCCATAGCAATTGTCCTGACAACACCTACTTCGACTTTGGTCAGATTTAAGATGACTAATTTGGTTCTGTGATTAGCAAAATTGTGTCCTCTTATAGCAGCCATCAACAGAAAGAGGTGCAGTAATCCTTGGTCCCTGGTTTAAAGAAAAACTGATGGCTACACCAGATGCCAACAGAAAGATAAACTGCACTATGGCATATATATTCTTCATGCTGTTCATACATAAGAGGTAACACAGTTTTTACTTTAGCTCCATAAGTCTTGTTATGGAATAACCAGTGAACCTCAAAAGAATGTCCTAGATGACCGCTGACATCTAAAATTGCTCTCTCTCATTCCAGTATACAGCACAAGCATGTCATTGACCTTTCTCTTTTAAGTTTTGCTGCAATTTGTTAGATACCAGGACCAGCTTAAGTCTATGTCAAGAGTTAACACAAGTCTGTGTCATATAATCAAGCAGGATATGTTCATACTTAAGCTCATGTATTATAAGACAGCACTCTAATCTATTTTAAAACACTAATGCATTACAACACAAGCAACAAAATGTACGAAGAATGGAAGTGCTTACGGGCGAAATGAGACCCTCGATTACTACATCCAGTATAAAATTTCGAAGACTGTAATTTCCATATATCAACTGATGCTGCATTTCGACGACTTTTATCCTGAAATTAAAAAAAAAAAAATCACCACAAATTCAACAACACCTACAGTACTCTGTCAAGTGAACTAAAATTTGTTTAATGGTAACAAATGCTAAAGATGTTTAAGGACCAAAATTCCGTTTTTAATAATATGTGCACTTTTGCAGCAAGTCCAAACCATCTAAGCCTACACTCGAGATACAGGTTACTTAGAGGTTATCAAGTACATACATGTTATTTCGCACCAAATAATAGTTTGAGGTCCTGTCTTTCGTTATTTCAGTTCCAGTGCAAGACTCACTACTCATTGCAAGGCAATGGATAGCTTCAATTTCCAATAAATTACGAATGCAGTGTTGAACGTTTGTGTGCATAAATCGGCAATTGGCTGCTAACTATAACTAGGACTAGACAATCAAATCCTGGGCAGAATTCCCAACACCCTCAATTGTAAATTTCTTCACAATTCTCACACAATAGGCGAATTCCTACAATAGGACTCGACTAAGACTAGTACCAATTCTCCTCCAAACTCTCCTGGTGCTCGACCTCAAAGACTCTGTGCTTGAATCCTTCAGAAGCAATCTGCAAAAATGCATAAGCAAGACATAAGACCACTAAACCGCTCTGGTTCTGATTTCCATCGAAATCATGCAATTCAATACAATCAATGCAATTCAATCCAATCAAATCATAAAAAAAGCAGTCTCTAATTAGGAACCCTAATTGAAAATCAAATCAGCAAAAACGTACCATGAAAATCTCTAAATTAATCAATACGTTTGATAGTTACGTGAGAGGTAGGATGATTCAACCAGGTGTTTCCGTGTACGAAGATGAAACCCAAATCAAAAAATTTGAATTGATTTGATTTTGGGTTTTGGTGATGAACGATTTTGGGAGAATTCGAATTGATTTTGGGTTTCGAAATTCGATTTCTGGGATTTCAAATAGATTTTCTTCGACCTGAGTATCGATTTGATCTTCCTTTCATTTTTTTCGATCTGGATTTTAGGTTCTTAGAAGAGAGAAGAATGAGTTTTTAGGGAAAGAATGAAAAAAACGTAAAGGAAAGAAGAACCAAAACCATATACGGTGTGAAGAAGAACCTGGTTTTATGTTTTCTTCTGAAAATACGAATATGCCCTCGGCAAATCAAATTATTTAAGATCTGACGGTCGAAGGCTCTGGTTGGTTTGAAATCCAACGATGCACATCAATTATCACAACGGAATTTGGTTTTTGAAATCTGACGGACGCGTTTTAAAGTCCAAAGATCCAACGGTTATGATAGAAATTCAATCTTTTTATATCAAATTGAAACAAAAGTCACTATTCATTGAACACAAAGTCACCATATATAGGGTCCTCCCTCGCTTCGCTCGGTCGGCCCAATGAAGTTGAGAAGACAACATGAAATAAGACTAAGTCATTGCTTTATTCGTAGTTAGACTCAGAAGCTCACCTTTATTGACACGTAAGCAAAACGGTTTTTTGAGAGTTTTTTAACGGTCCATATAGAATTAAAGCTTTCACATGCATTGCGGACGTTAAGAACTGAATCTTGACAGCTGACATAATTAATGTTGGTATCAAAATGGTATCTAGGAATCTGATTGGATATTGTTAGTATATTTTGGCATTGTCACAGACAAAATAAGATTGAAAATCTTTGAACTCAGACAAATAATTGAACTATGATTTTTTATTTTTTTGATACTGGCTGGGTGGCCCCACACTGCCCCCAACCCCCACCCCACTATTTCTATTTTTAGATTTTACAAGGATCGACCCTGAGCCTTCCCTATGGGAGGCTGATGAGAAACCACTGCTCTAAGAGCAGGTTCTCAATTGAACTATGATTTTCCTCCATATGATGCACATGATGCAAGTACTGTCCCTGGGATCTCCCATTGCAGCACATGATAGCAAGTGGTATAGGCAGTGGTGGTGGAACGGTTGATACCATGCTGAAATTATTGAAAACTTTAGCTTTATGGGAGTCTATTGCATATAACAAGTTTGGGTTAATTACAAAATGGTCATACATTTTAAACTCGATTTACAAAATAGTCATACTTTTTCAAACTTTTTACAAAACAGTCACAAATCCGTTATCTCTCGAAATATCGGCCGTTAAGTGTGACGTGTCCCCTAACGGACCTAGCGAAAAGTCCTATGTACCCCCGAACCCACGTCATCATCTCTAATATTACCTAAAAACCTTTGGGTTAACTGACACATCTACTAAAAACGTGTCTCGAGGATAGATCAACGGTTGGATGAAAAATGTTAGGATAAAATATCCCGACCTAACCTAACTCACCATTATCTTCTTCCTTTCTTTCTCTGTGCCGCTGCTCTCTCTTCTGTCTTTCTTTCTCTATAATTCACAAAAAAATTGAAGATTGAAAGCTATATTGATTATTTTGGGTATGATTATTTAATGAAATTGTGTGATTGATATTGATTCTAAATATCATTCATCGTCTGAGCTCCGTAAAAAGAAAAAATGGGTTTTTGATTTGGAATTGGGGGTAGATCAGAATGATACTTACGGTTGAAGGTAAGTAATTATGTGATGGTTAAGGTATGATTTTGATTTTCAATATCTTGATGAATGAAATTGATTTGAAGTTGGGGATAGATATGAGCTCCATAAGAAGAAAAGAATGGGATTTTGATGGGGTTTCAGGGGTCTGTTGTTTTGGTTGGTGGTGGTGGAAGGAATTAATGGTTTGATGAATGGTTTGATGATGGTGTTGATGTTTTTTTTTTTATTTTTTAACTCATCGAAGATGCAGTGGTTTTGATTGTATTGATTGTGTTGATTGTGGTGGTGGTTTCAGGGTTGTAGCGGTTGTGGTGTGGTGGTTCAGGGGTTGAAGAACAGCCGGATGGGGTTCAGATTCAGGCAGACGGGTTCAGATTCAGGTAAAAGGGGGTTCCGGGTTGTGGGTTGTGGGGGTTTCGGTTATGGGTTGTGGGGGTTCGGGTTCAAACAGGTTCCAGTTCAGTTCAGGGTTAGTATTTCAGGGTTCAGGGTTAATATTTCAGGGTTCAGGGTTAGCATTTCAGGGTTCAGGGTTGAGTAAACTCATAGGGGGTTCAGTTAACTAGAAGGGTAAGTTAGGAAGAAATATTCACTGTTTTTTGCTAAATGGTTAACTCGGATGACAGATGACTGATTTGTAAAAGGTTTCAAAAAGTATGACTGTTTTGTAAAACAGTTTCAAAAAGTACGACTGTTTTGTTATTGGCCCAATAAGTTTTTGTTGTGTCTAGCGGCAAAGACCGTAAAGCTAGCTGGTGAGAATCTGAAATTGGTCGGTAGAAATTAAGTTGTTGACAAATTAAAAACTTAAAAATCATGTTCGATTAGCAACATCCAAAAATTAATTATTTTATGTGCATGTTGCAAGGCACTCGTAGAAACTCAGGTCGAGGTATCAACTTCATACATCAACTTACCGTCTGACAATAACCACCTCAATTATCACCTAGGCCCTTTCCTTATCTCCTCCTTTAGATCTCTAATACAGTCATTCGGTAACCGAAAACTCTAGATGTAGAGCGAAAAAAAGTACAGATTTTGTAAAGATTCTGTCAATGCTCGGCTGAAAACTGGACTTTCTGCCAATGCTCGGCTGAAATTCGGTCAAGTGGAATTTTTTCCCTGTTTTGAAAAAACTGGTGGCTTGGAGAGGTGCTAAATAAGCGGTTCATAAATGACGAAATAACTTCCCATGGGCCATGCCCATGCGGATGTTCAGAACTGAACCTGCTGAATACCTGACAAGACATGTAACGGATAGCTATGAGGCCCCCAGATTTCTTCCCCATGTTTCTCCCTTACTATGTGGCACCATATGAGTGGCTACCCCACTCCACCCCTCCCAAAAATAACATGGTCCCTAATTGGACTTTATTTTCCTAAGAGATGATAGTACGTTGTATGCCCAAATAGTCAGTACCCACCGAGTACTGATGGCTAGGAATGTAGCCATGTAGGTCCAAGACCAAAATTGTTTTTGGTTACTGCGATGCACACCACTAATTATGAATAAGTCAGAGAACCATGGTGTGATTGTTAGCTGCTGCCAATGCAGAGTCATACGAAAAAATGAACGAACACAGAGGTCCAAGTCATATGGATACCAGTCCCGGACAACTGATGAGAAAATGATGATGGTGTGAGAATGTACTACATGAGTGCTAGTATCCTGGAACTACCATATACACATGTTTTCATAAGGAAATTCATTTGAGCTGCAAATTTCAGTAAAACAAATGTTGACTCGCAATTACAAATGCTCAAAGTATATTTCATTCATGAAAACATATGGAAGATCTACAAGTCATTGTTAAAATGCATAAAAGCTGCCTGATCAGTACTAACAATATGTAGATGTAGACAGTAATTGTGCAAACTAGCCCATTCTTCACACCGGCACTGGTTCTAATTGAACTTCGTTTTCCCTACCCAAATGTATAACAGGGACCTCTATGATTATCAAAGGCTTAATCCTCCCTTCGCCTTCGGGGCCATTCATGATGATGAAAAACCAAAATAACAAACAGAAAGCCACAAAGGAGTAGATAGCCACGACAAGGAAGCCCCAAAAGAATGTGACAATAAGTCTCCCCCATGACCGACGAAGTACACCAGTGACTTTCTTACAAGTGATATCTTTGCAGGTATAGAAACAAGCAATGGTATGCATGACGGTAGAAGTTGACCAGAGAGTGAAAACGAGCATCAAGATTAAATAGATGGATTGTGTTATACCATAAGCGATCCATCGAGAAGTTTCTGGGTAAATCTCGGTGTGGATGAAATAGGAGGCTTGTATATCAGAAAAGTATATAATGGCTAAAGGCAAGAGTATGGTTGAGCTGATTTGCATAAAGATTTTTTGGTTCAATGCTGTAAGTTTGTAGGCTTCCTTAAAGATGACAAAGAACCCCATTGATCTGTTTGGTGGTTCTCTGTTCATGATTCCTCAATCCTAGCTAGAGAGTAACAGAGTGAGGCAGAAACAGAGATAAAAGAAAAAAATGAAGAGAGCAAGAGACAGAGATAACTTCCCAAATGCGTACGCTGATTATTACATGGCTTTGTTTCAATTCAATACAGGGTATTAAAGAGAGGGGTTAGGAACTTTACTGAGTTATATGGGTCCCGACTCCTAACCCTATGCGACCTTATTCCTATATAGGTATATATAACACGGGATTTACTCAATTCTTTGTCCAATTCTGCCTTTCTTTTTATTGTCTGTGTATTTCAGTTTCACATTTTTCACAAGGTCAGGTACAGGCATGACCACAGCTGTACAGCATGTGACATTATTCTCATCCTATATATACAAACTGGAAGATAAGCAAGTAACTAAGTTCTAGACTCTGTAACAGTCCGAATGCTACAGTCTGCACTATGTATAATACTTCAACCAGTCTAGTTGCAAGAATTGAGCTACCAATATGAAAGATGTGAAGAAGCTGACCAAAAGCTAATGGCACTTTGCAGCACTCTACCTTTTCCTGAACATGAACTATCAACTTAGATGAACGGAGGAGTTCCGAACCGTTTAACAAAGCTAACGTGTCAGTCCTACTCTAAATGCGTATTCATAGCATTCAGTTTAACACCAAAAGAACTTTATGCTTTAAAATGGCATTCAATTAAACATCGCCACATTAACTAGTCAAAGGGCATAAGGCAATACAACATCAACACACAGATTAGGCAAGGGCGACACAGAATCACCAACATCATATAATTCTTAAAACAGCATCCGACCAACAAATAATGACATAATCACTGAATCAAATATCTTCCTTCACAAAGCTCTTGTTCTTGAAGTCATTTACCTCGTTTTTCCTCACTTAAGTCTATCTTTCCTTAACCTCTCTAACTCTTTAACCATTTGCCAATGTTCTAATGAGAGACTGGTCTCACCAAAGCTAGCAGAGATAAGGCGTGCCATTGTCAGCCACCTGCAATGTTCAAATGCCAATTGCTCAAAACTTGAACCAAGTCAATGGAAAAATATAAGCCAGGTAAGAAAATAAAAAGAAACCTGCTGAAGTCGGTGCTTCCTAAACTTCGATCTTCTTGCCGAGCTTCAACCAAATCATTCTCTATAACCTGTAGTTCCCTTTTTGGTTCAAATGGTTCATATTTAAAAACAAATTAATTCTCAATAACAAATTTCACAATACCTTCTGTAATTCAGGGTCAATAACATGTGGTAGTGATCTTAGAGTGGCCAAATACCACCTCCAAGCTTGCAGGGCATTTGCATCTGCATTAAGAGATGAACCCACAGTAGAAGGTTGAAAGGGTAACACCAAATCGGCTGGTAAAATGTTTGATTTTCCCTCTGAAAGGACTAATAATTGCACATCAGAAGACATTTCCAATTTATAGTACTCGAAGTCATATTCCACCTGACATAAACCAAACAAACATTGGAACAAATCAGTATTGCCTGTGTCTCTTCTAAGACTCCATTAGATACTTGACAAATGCTGGATTAACGTGAAGATGCAGTAGTATTAAAGGTACCGTTTGCAACTCCATCAGACTCTTAAGGATCTTCACATTCTCAACCCCAGTGGAGTTAAGGGTCCCTGGATTTAGTTGAGTTTCGTCGAGGATTAAGTGGGTACCATCAGCAAGCTGCAAACTTCCAGTGATAAGCCTGAAGCAAAAGAAATGAACTTGTTAGATCTCAATTACATAAGAATAACAATGTCATAAAAAATGTTAGTATTAAAAATTGCAGCATTCGAAACATGAACTAAAACTAAAAAGTGAGACTTGCCTGTTTGACTTGTAATCTTTCTTAGGTGCAAGTGAAGCAGTGTTGAGATACTCCACTGTTAGAGGTAGAGCTTGAGTTAATGGTAAGAGACTCTGGATCGCAAGGTTAAGCTGATTTCCGAAAACGGACACAGTTTCTTTGGTAAAACCTGTTAGATTTAGTGAAAGCTTCCCAACGGCAACAGTGTCAACCCTAGAGTGTACCTGCAAACATTTAATCAAAAAGAAAATAAGATCAGGATTCGCATCAAGTTAGCAACACAGAGAAAATGTATGGTTACTACTTACTTCCCAGCTATAACATCTACAGCTCAACAGGAAGAAAAATTACCTGGGATAGGAGATGTAACAAAACAGATTGAGCTGCAACACCATCATTACCAAGCACAGCTGTAAGATACCCAACTAAGGATTCCCTTATCCCTCTAATAACATGGGGTACTCGCTGTAAGATTAAAGTGTGAAAAAGCATCAGCTACACGGATGAAATAAGAACCAGACAAAAAAAGGCACGAATATTTTCTGAATTCTAGGAAAATAGCTACGTTTATGTAAAACATATAATCAGACTTGTGCATAATAATTACCTCAGTGACAGGGGAACCACAGAGGAAATCTTGAATCGTTAATTTTTTATGTATGAAGCAATGAAGTCTTGGTACCTGTCCAGAAAGTTACAAACATGAATTAACCAAAGCAAAGAGATGGGAATCATGGGATAGGTTGATTGCTTAATGAGACTTTTAAAATGTCAGTGACTGTTAGTTTGGTCGACAGCGACGACAGGTAACATGTTAAATAACTTAACCAGCAAAAGTCAACCTGGAGAAAACAAAGTTTTTTTTTCCGAGAATATACAACTATTTGATTGAACCAACAAACCTTGTTTGGAGGCATATTAACCAGCTCATCCTCGAAAAGGGCATCTGACGCATCAATTTCATCCGTCGAAGCTGCAAGCTCTGGGTCAAAAGTGAACACGCCAACAAATTCAAAGACATCATTCAGCTTTAAATCAGTTTCTGGTGAGTCGTATATCTGCATACATACAATTAACTGAAGAACATCAAATATCTCCTCGAAATGGAAATGGAGAAAGTGATAAAAAGTAATATATTCATTCTAATGACAGATAAAAATATGGTTTATTTGGTTCAGATATTGTGCAATCTGAAACAATAACAAAGAATCTTGTTTTCAGTCTTCGTGGTAACTAGGTAACATAATTTCCAGCTTTCAGTTACCTTGACTAGACATGAAAGAGATTTTGTATCGAAATCAGGAATTGAGCTTTGCAAAGAAGAGGTCTCTCCAATATCTAATTCACGAGACTGAGATGCTTGGCAAGGGAGTAAATCTTCTCGCTGTTAAGAAGAAGAAACAACCAGATGTTGAAGCACAACTAAATAATGAGACTATCAAATCCGATGTTGTTAAAGGGAAAACTCTGAGCACAGAGAACATGTATATTACCATTTTTTTTGTGCTTGAGGGTGAGCCTTGCACTTCATGATTGGATATCTGTCAATAAGAGTAATGCAATGAAGGTAATGAAATCGGGCGCTCATTTATTATCAAGCAGTGTCAACATCAGATAACAAATAAATGATCTCTCAAAAAACTGATAAAACATACATTACAATCCATCGTATCTACAGATGCATCGTCATCTCTCCTACGCTTCTCTCCCTGTTGAGAAGCCCAATTGCTACTTCTACTTATGGCTGCTTCTGTTGAAGCAGCAGCAGCCGATGAAGAAGCCTCCACAACCCAAGGACTTTGCGCAGGAACCTACATTAAACAAAAGCAAAATGAAATGAACAATCACAGATACATGATTTTGGAGAACATAACGAACAAAATTGACACCTTTGATGTTAAATCAGTAGCGAAATGAAATGAACAAACGCATATACATGATTTGAGAACATAATAAACAACATTGACACCTTTATTGTTAAATCAACAAAAAATGATGCCGAGACACATTAAAATGGATATGCCCTTTGTTAGGATTGTTTGTTACTTGACAACTAGCTTAATTATATGCAAATTTCAGTACATGAAAAAAGCCTATCATAAAGTTTCTAATTGCTCACCGGCACACAGTAAAGGAGACGGCGTTCCCACATGCTCTCTTCTGATGAAGAACTCATAGGAAACGAAGCAACATCTGTGTACTTGTTTGTCCTCCATGTTGCTCCATCCTGTAAAACAACCCCCAAAATTAGTATGCATAGGTCAAAAATGAAAAACCCCAAATCGAAAAAACAGAAGGACAAAGGAAAACCTTGAAAGCCCCAACATATAACTCATTTCCCAGCATATCTTGTACCATTCCTCTAAATCGAACCAATGAGTTGGGCTTAATCCGACCGATACTCGAAGAATCAAGAATTGGAACCTTCAAAAAACATAAATTTTAGGGTTTGTTACATAAAGAAAATACGAGTGACCCGATTTTTATTAGTTCAAATCAAGAAATTAAAAACTAGGGTTTGGAGGAGATACCTGAGAGATGCCATTTTGATCAAAGAGGCACTCCTTGAAAACTTCAATTGCACCCCAATCTTTGCCGTTGAAGGTTTTTGGATCAGAACCGGATGCAATTGCTCGCTCAAACGTTATTCTTACAGCACCGAGAGGGTTAGCAAGACAATCGAAAGGAATACCACCCATCTTCTCTATCTCTCACTCTCTTTTTTCTCTCTCTCTCTCTCTCTCTCTCTCTCTCTCTCGCTGCTCTGGATTTGTGGCGGGAATGGAAATAGAATAGGCGCTATTGAGAGTTCTATTTAAGGAGAGATTAGGGTTTTCGCGCCAAATCTTTGCTTTCCCGCCATTTCGGTATTAATGCGGGAAATCGAGCCGCTCCGGTTCCTTTAGGCACTCAGCACAAGGCCCATTCTGTAGCACGCTAATGAAGTTCAGCAGCCCTTCCTTTACATCTTTCTATTACATTCCTTTACATCTTCCTCTTCTTTTTTTTTAATATTTTTTCTTTTTTTCTTTTTCAAAAACAGCCCTTCTTGGCATTTAATTGTCAATTACATTTTCCAAATGATCGTTTGGTAGCCTAGCAACAACCTGGGTACCAACACCTTTCTGAATAACAACACCTATCATATAGAAAAGAAGATTGCTTACTCTTAAATTAACGTCTTGGCTAGCCAAGCAATTCTTCAGTCTCTTCAGAAAGGCTATAGAATCTTCCCCAAGCTCACCTAAAGTCGTGAATGCAAGAACACCCAAACCATACCCATGAATTCTGCATTTATCCAAGTATTTAGTGTGCTTGCGAGCTATAGCACCAGAAATGGCATGGCCTGGTGTGAAAGAGCGGACACCGCCACCTGTGAAAGGTGAAACACCAGTAACATCAAAGCAAATATCCTGATCGTTATCCCAATTGTAAACCAGGATATCAGCAGGCCTCAGCTCACTCCCCTCATCAGAAAGGAAACCCAAGGCTACCTCTTTCCTTGCTGGCACTCCGGATCTGAAGCACATGTCTGCAAATGCGTCGCGGACAAGATCATGACGATATTTAATGCCTATTCCGGTAGAACAGTGTAAAGCATGATCCCCAAAAGCGTCCATCTCTCTTTTGCAGCACAAACATAAACCACCTTCTTTAAAAAGAGGGATGCCTAAACGATAACAAAGGACAGAGCTGAACTGGCGCGGCCCAATGCACTGGTTAAGCCCACCTATAGGAATAGCCATAAGATAATCCTGTGCGTGCTTAGTTTTGTTACACTGCCATAAGACTGA
Organism: Papaver nudicaule; assembly: GCA_023529015.1. NCBI lineage: Eukaryota > Viridiplantae > Streptophyta > Magnoliopsida > Ranunculales > Papaveraceae > Papaver > Papaver nudicaule. Next base: position 22,161 of record JAJJMA010140380.1, read on the forward strand.
ATCACGCTCTGTCATGTGGTACTTTGATGGCATTCATTTCTTCACAGCTTCGAAGTACGGGACTGCCATGGTTCTCATGAGATGGGGGGCAGTGTCGACGATGCTGAAATCAGAAGGTAGGGAGCCACATACCTCTATGTAGTTAGCAAGGGCATGCTGAAAAATGGGGCTAGTGCCAGAGATGCAAGCACTACGAAGGATGGTGTCTTGTAGGGACCTTGTTTGAGCACATGAAGCCAAGAAGCAATACTGGCTCGTATCATACATGGTGTATATGCCGAGTCCACCATCCCTAATTGGTAATGAGGCGAGACGCTCCTGTAGGGGACCAAAACCTGGCCCATCACCTGTGATTAGTTGTCGCAAGATTTGAAAAAGGTGACTATCGAAGTGAGATTGAGCTTGTACAACAGCTGCAGGTCTGGTGGTGCGCATGGAGAAGTACAAACGGGAAGCCCCTGCACAACTACGAAGTAGCAATAATTCACTTTGTGGATCCTTGAGTTTACGAAGTGAAAACATTAACTGAATAGTCTTGTTAACCCTATCCATAACCAGGTTGCTGCAAAACTGGTTGTCAATGCTCACCGGGCCACCAAGTAACTTCACACCAACAGCGGGTCTACCTATGTCAGCCGGAAAGACACCATCTTCACAACTTCGGGGATCAGAGGTAGGCCAAAAAATCTCAGTCTTAGTGATATTAAGATGTAAACCACTGAGATGCCCTTCGGATTGAATGATACTTAAGGCCTTAGAAACCTCTGAAGTATCACCAATAATAGTCCTGTCATCCAGGTACCAAGCATGAAGATCGAGTTTGCATTGACTATCAATCTTCCTCACAAGTGGATGCAGCGTCAAGGCAAAGAGGAGAGGACCCAATGGATCACCCTGTTGAACACCTTGAGAAGAAGATAAGATCGAGTCCCTATAATACAGTCTTGCGGGTTTGGCATAGCAGAACTCAACCCATTTGGAGATGGCCGGGCACCTGCTTCGCACCTCTCGAATCAAAACAGATCTATCAACAAGATTGAAGGCGTTGTTGAAATCCACAAGAAGCATAGTCATGTTGGATTGGTGACCTTTAACCTCAAGCATCCTGTTAACAGAATGTAAGATACCCTCACAGCCGCACGGAATGCCAACACCAAACTGGAAATCCCCAAGATAAGTGGCCATTTCCTTTCCAACTGTTGAAGCAGCAAGTTTGGATACCAACCTCCTCCATATGGTACCAACCGCTATAGGCCTAATGCCACCACCTGGTTTAAGCAGTGGTGTTAGGGGAACACTAGCGACAAACTCACCTAGCACAGAGGACAGGTTAGTAACACCGGTGATGGAACTGAGGAGTTCGTCCGCAACTGCCGCCGCAGAGCCACTTAAGGCATCTAATAAATGTTGAGCACGCAACCCATCTCTACCACAAGAAGTACCTTTAGGGAAGCTCTTCAAACCACCAAGAACTGTCTCGTTAGTGACGAAGACAGGAGCTACACCAACTGAAGTTGCAGGAATGTCTGGAGGTGGAGCAAATGGATGCTTGTTCTGCAATTCAGACATGGTATTAGAGTTTTGGGGAGCAATTCCTCCCGAGTTCAGTACCCTGATGGCTGCAGTGTAATGTCCATAGCTAATTTTCTTACGACAAGCCAATATATTGGTGCACTCTTGTTTTGGTCTCTTGCTAGGCTTTTCGGCAACATGAGGATGTGAACTATCCTCTAGCAATTTATGAGCCATATGGATGCAGCCATTTGGTTCTTGCCACCTCAACAATGCTTGGTTTATGGAGGCTATCTGCAACTTTTTTCTATTGCCCGACCTTTCTTCATTTGTGCCTATGGGGATATATAGTTTGAGGATACAAGATGGGAAGAGAAGTAATTGGATCCAAGAAGATACATCACAAGGGCTAAGCAAAACCTTGTCTAGGGTAGCCTTCAAAGTCCTGGAGAAGTTTAATCTGCACGATGGTGGAATGCTCGATACTGTTGGTATATGTTTCTGAAAGACCGAGTTAAGCACATCTAAAGTGAGCCCCATAGGCATAATATTTACCTCTCCTTCTTCTGCAACCACACTACCGCTCTTCACGCTAGAAGTAACAACAATGGGTTTCCCAATCCCATGAATAAGGAAGTCTGCAGTAACGTGTTTATTCAAAGGCTTAGCAATAACGCCTCATTTGTGCCTACAAGGTTTACTCCAAGCATGTAAGAGCATGCACTTGGAGCAAAGCCACATCTTCACATGGGATAGCACCCTCTCCCATGCAGCATATGCTTCAATATCATGGCTAATCTTGTCCCTGCATTTAGCTTTTCCATCATCGGTGACAAGGTGACGCTCTTTCAAATGCGAAGGCATGGATGCTCTAACCAATCCCCTTCCATTTAAACCATCTTTACAACCATCATATCCCTTTAGAGGACAATGTAGCCAGTCCCCTTCAAACACTCCAGCAGGTTGGGATGAGGAAGAACCAGTACTACTGGACATTATAGCTGCAAAAAATCTAGAGATACTTCCAAACATGTGCCATTCTATTGGTTTCATATTCGGAACCAAAGCCAGCTACTAACTCCGCCATTATGAACCTGGGCAGCTTCCGAATACAGCTCTAAGACCCAGAAACACGATTGTAAATACCTTAAGCAAAGCTAGGTCAGTCAACAAAATGTTACTGAACTGAAAACGGTCACTAAGGAATTTTCACAAACACATGGTGCGCGTCCCCCCGGCTGAACACATAATGAGCTTGTACAGTACTTCAAATACTATCTCCTTCCACAACAACCCAAATCATGACTTCAAAACAGGAGCAATACAACGAAATCCAAGGCTTTCTTCCCTGCTGTGTAGCTGTACTAGGCGGTGAGAAGATGGAGGAGGTCTGAATCTACCAGCTAAGCTAAATCTACACAGAAAACGAGCTGTTTTCAAAGAAACGGAGGGTCCTCTTTTTAAATATTTTTTTTAAAGAAAGGCCTGAAGCCTAATATATTAAACATGAAGCATCATAGTACAACCAAAAGACGAGACATGACATATTACAGAAAGACATGTGCAAGACATGCCACTCATATGCCATGGCTACCCAGAAGCGTAGCCTGATCTGAAGAAGAACCAACTCACCACAACCAACAGGGTGGTGTGGGAGTAGAAGCAGTACCAAACTGTCCACCTGCTTCAAGATCCAAAAGAACAAGTAACAACATAACAAACACACAACTAGTAAGGTACATCTAAAACCATAACCTAGTACATATATCCTGGAAACTGAAAGGAAGAAAAGCAAGTGATATCTGACAATGAGAAGGAAAGTCCACCATCGAGAAAACCAAAGTGGAACACAACAGAACTGGTGGTGTAAATGTTGGTTCCATAAGTAAGGCCTCATTTATCATGTGAATGCCCCATTGAAGGAGGCATTAACAGTTCATTTGTCATCACCTCTGCCACAGAATGTTCATCCAAAGAGAACTCATCCGGAGCAATAGAAAGTTTCCAAGCCGAAGTTGTTGTGGGTGACTTGCCGGTAATTGAGTTGCTTCTTTAAATTCTTCTTGAGACTCTTTGATGATGGGAAAGATGTAAGTAGGTATTGAAGCAACTGGTCCTGGATTGTACAACCTCTGGTGGAGGTCAACACATTGCTCCTCATATTGGCTGGTATCATCCCTTTCCTTTTCCTAATAACAGGAACTTCGCTGACCAAAGATGGAATCATATTGGAACGAACATCAGGAAGTTCCGCCAAAGGTCTTGTACGTCGAACTTTTGCAGGAGAAGGTGGAGCAGCAAAGACAGTTGGTGGCATGAATTCTTCCTCCCTAAAAGGTTGTCGACGAAAGAAAGTTTGAACATGTTCCAGACTATGCTTATGACTCATCATAACACAAGGGGATCCTTGAACCATAGTAATAGAAATGTGGATACGAGCATCATGTAGTTGTAGGTATTCTGCAGCCAGATAGGAATAATTTGGAATGAAAATGTTCGAGAGAGGCACCGGGCCATCATTAACCAGATCTGCAGTTGATAACGATTAATCTTGATGGGCTGGGCGTTTGCCTTTTGCAGTTGTGTTAGGAAAGCCCAGGTACAACTTATCCCATTTGGAATCTGGGTCTGAAGAAGTTTTTGAGCCCAATTGAAAATCTGGATTTGTAGATGGACCATGTACAGGTTCAGTTCTAGGTGGAACAGAACCAGAACCAGAATCTTTTGTTATATTATTGGAACCAGAACCAGTAGAAAAAGACATGTTGTAGACACATCATGCTGACAATCCTGACATGTCTGAAGACGGAACTGAAAGAGCTGAACTGACATTAGAAAATCTAGCAGGTGTCCTTGCTCGGGTGACAGGTACCCACATAGATGTCGTCTTCTGAGCTGGTGAGCTTGAGTGATCCGAGCTGAATCGAGAAGGTAGAACCAGAGAACCTTGACGCAGTATCCTTGAACCAGGCAAACGGCTTTCAGCTGAGTCAGACTTCAGATTTGGCGAGTCACACCGTGCATGGGTTGAGGAATAAGAAGATGAAGAATCATCAACACAGATTGGAGAAGATGAATCTTCACCCACATGTGTATCAAAAACACGTCTGTTCCCAAATGGATTAGATGCTCTCATACGATTCCCAACCATTGCTAGTGGATAGTCAGGATTATTGGTCATGAATTGTTTGAGGGATTGTTTAACAGTGAGAATACAATCAATGGTTTGATGAATAATCATGCCACACTTAGTACATACTCCATGAAGATTCTCGTAACGGTAAGATACCCATGCAAGAAGTCCTCTATCATTAAAGATATGACCAGGCCAAAAAGGGGTTAGTAAACTCATGAGAATTTCAATTCTTGGAGTAGGTTTCAACTGTTAAAACCGCACCAACCCTACGTAAAAAAACCTAATGATATTTTCTCTTCTGTCATATGCAGGAAGATTATGCAATTGAAGATAAAAGGTGGCCACAGTGAAACAATTATCTTGATGAAGGTGATAGTGTCTCCAGTCTTCAACAAGAACATTATAACAACCAATTCTCCAAGTTTTGAATTAAAGAATTTTTTGCTTGTCCGTTGCATGTTGCATGATGAGTTTGAACGTGCAAGGTACTGGTGTTCTAAGTAGATCTTGTATGATTATTGGTTTCCAGAACTTTTTAAGCATCGTTCTTAAAGAAGAAGTAGCAACAGAAGGAACAAGTACCCGTAAGGCTATACATACATCATCTGGGTGTTGAAGTAAGCCTTCCATTTGAGAAGTAATACAGTGAATGGGGTCAGAAGATAAGGATGATTGAGAAGAACTTGAACTAGAAGCCTTTTTAGAAGAAGGAAAAGGTATGTAATTGATTTTTTGAGGAGTACGACGGAAAAGGAGAAGGATTGAGAAAATGAAGTAGTTGAAAAAGTGTAGGGAGAATAGGGGGTTTATGAGCATTAAAAGAGACTAAATAGGGTAAAGGCGGAGTAGACGAAGAAGGTTGAGTTGTTTTTGGTTTATTATGTCTCGATTTTGTTTTGCAATTATTTGCAAAATCTCGAGTTGATGTCAATTATTTTGTTTCTGCACACCAAATACTGCTGCACCAACTCTGTCCACTACTCTTGTGCCTAATGTCAAGTATTTTTGCAACACTTGCATCCAGTATACTTTGTATGAGTTGCAACTACTATGTTTTGCATCTCCAGCTTCCACTGTTGGTTATGTAATGAAGCTGCAAGACTAATATGTTGCTACTAGAATGTTTGTTCAAGCTCTGCAACTGGATTGATTGTGTGTGTAATCTTTGTAATGCAATCTCAAGTTGTCTTTCATCCTACTTGTGATTGAGGGGGAGTAATAGTGTAAGGATTGGTTGTGTGTGTAATCTTTATAATGTGAGCATGTGAAGTGTGAGCATGTGAGGTGTAAGTGTGTGTGTCGTGTGCTATTGACACGTGTGGGAGTGGAAGTCGGTTTTCTAATGTTGTGTGCTATATAAACACACTACCTGTCTTTGTAATTCTTATCCTTTCATTTAATCAAATCAGGGTTTTCAGAAATGTAGATATCATTTCTAGTACTCATGACAGTGATATTTAACGCATGCCACAATTTAGCAACTATGTCAGAGCAATGAATAAACCAAATGAGTGCAGCAGAACAAAAGGTATTGGAAGAGTGAGTAGAAATTCGTTGTAAGAAGAAAAAGAGAAGAACAAAAGAGGATAATAAGCAAACCCCAAGAGCTTGGAAAAGAGAGCAGAGAATAAATAATTAAAAAAGGTTTAAAGAAACCAAGTAAATAGGAAGGATGAAGAAATCAGAGAAGAAAAGTAAGGAAGAAGGAAGAAGAAATCTAAACAAAATCAGTATGTTAGGTTGCATGGAAGTGAAATAAAAAAGTTTATGGTGAATTAAAGTGGAAATTGAAATTAGAAATCATGATGGGAATGATGAAGAAGAAGAAGAAGAAGAAGAAGAAGAAGAAGGCTTCGAACTCTGTTAAGCCAGACACTTCCTTGCTACTTTTTAAAAATGAAAAAGGGGCAGAATTTTATTGATTTAGATAATAAAAATAAAAACCGGTTACAATTTGATCCCAAAGCTACAAGTCCTTACAGTTAAAAAACCTAGTTAAATTGGGGAATGCTTGAATTAGAAGGGGGCTTCCTAATATGCCAAAATAAGGATATTTTGAAGTAAAAGGGTTAGCCCAATCAAATAATATCTTTTTTAATACGTAATCTACCCATGAATTATTAGAACTAATACAAGTTAGTTAATCTAATTTAGTTTCGCTAGATTATGATTAAGATTATGATTTTCAAACGAAAAACTTAGAAATAATGGTTAAGGTTATAAAATTTGTTAGTTTGTAGGATTTTTTTAAAAAAACTTCTTAAAAATGAATAATAATTGAGACTTTTATACACTTTTTTAATAAAAATAAATCTGAGGTGCACAATCATATCAAAAAAGTTAGATTCAAGAACTTCTAGTAAATCAATAGATTTTTTTTTCGAAAACTCGATGAAAAGTTGTCATGGTCGAGCTTAAAACCATGTCGACTATCCATGCTATAAATCGTCATGATTGGACTTACAGCATGACGACGTTACTGTTTGAGACTGTCGTCATGGTCTCTTTTCTTAAACCATGACAATTTTCTAGTCGTCAAGGTCGAGACAGTTGAACCATGCCAAAGAGACATAAAACAGAGCAACAGTCGTCATGGTTTAGGGAGAAAACCATGACGATTATAAAAGGGGGCTTCTCATAAATTTAAAGTCGTCATGGTTTTCTTCTTAAACCATGACGACTGTTGCTCTTTTTATTACAGAAAACTTAATATTTTGCAATCACCTTAAGTCGTCATGATCTTAATTTCTTTACCATGACGACTTTTCATGTTGTTCCACTGAATCTTTGTAACCCAATCTAACTATCCATTTTCACTCAATTAATTAGATAAGAAGAAGAATGGGTTTAAGATGACTTACTTCTTATTCTTCTAATTTCAGCCTCTTCCATTTGTTCTTCAAAACCTAATCAAACCCTAATATTTAGAATCCATAAAAATCCAAAATGGGTGATTAAGATAAAGAAAGTGAAGAAGATGCAAAAGATACTTTCTTATTCTTGCAATTTCTGCCTCTTCCATTTCTTCTTCAAAACCTAATCAAACCCTAATATTTAGAATCCTTAAAAACCCAAATGGGTGATTAAGATAGTGAAGAAGATGAAGAAGAAACAAGGAAATGGAAGAGGCGATGGAAGGGTTTGATTTTAATTCGCAGGAGATGGAAGAGGCTATGAGAAGGGACTGGTGATTTAGTTTATCACAGAGAAAGGGAAACTTTGTACTTTTACAATAAGGTTACTATGAGAAACAGAGTGTTGTATTATTGAAAGTTAGGAAAACAGAGAAGTACAGACTTGCTTTTATAGTTCAAGTATAACTAGACAACACCGACATAACAGATAACAGAAACAGACCTGACAGGCTGTCTACAGCTCACACACTCAACTAGCCTGTCACACGTACACACTAAGACTACACACACTAGTTATTTAGGCAGACACACTAAGGTGTCTTACAGCCCCTCTCAAACTGAGCACTCACAGGACTGAGAATCAGTTTGTTTTTCAATAGTAAGAACTGATCTTTACTCAGACCCTTAGTAAACAAGTCTGCAATCTGCTGGTGTGTTGGCACATAATCAACTTTGACGAAGTTAGTCACAACCAGATCCCTGATGGTATGATAATCAATCTCCACATGTTTGGTTCTTCCATGAAAGATAGGATTGTAGGCTAAATGTCCTGCTCCCATATTATCACAGTATAGTTCACATGGTGTCTGTAATGGAATGTGCAGTTCCTCCAGCAAGTATGACATCCATTGTACTTCAGAAGCAGTGACAGCCAAAGCTTTATACTCAGCCTCTGTAGATGATCTAGACACAGTAGGCTGCTTTTTAGAAGACCAAGATACCAAGTTTTCTCCCAAATAAACACAATATCCAGCTGTAGATCTTCTTGTATCTGGACATCCTGCCCAATCACTATCACAATAAGCAGTGATCTTAGTGCAATCTCCCCCTGACAGTGTAATTCCAGCACCCAATGAGCCTTTAATGTATCTGAGAATCCTTTTTGCAAGTTGCAGGTGAACATCAGTTGGTTGATGCATAAACTGTGAAACATAATTCACTGCAAAACTTAAGCCAGGTCTTGTAAGAGTTAAGTACTGTAAACCCCCCACCAGAGCTCTATAGTCCTTAGCATTTGTAAGTTGCACACCATCATATAAAGACACCCTTTTCCCAGAGGAAACAGGTCTCTTGCAAGGTTTGCAGTCTATCATGTCATGCTTTTTCAACATCTCCAAAGCATATTTATTCTGAGTAAGAAGCATACTATTTGAAGTCTCATCCTTCACCACTTCAATACCCAGAAAGAAATGTAGAGGACCAAGATCCTTCATAGCAAATTCAGTTTGAAGACATCCCACAAAGGCAGAAACAAGTTCATCAGAGGAACCAACAAGAATGATATCATCAACATAAACCAACAAAATCATCTTGCCCTGTGACGCATAAGAGTAAAACATGGAATTATCACATTTGGACTGCACAAAGTGATTCTTCAACAAAAATTCACTGAACCTTTTGAACCATGCTCTGGGAGATTGTTTTAGTCAATACAAAGATCTCTTGAGCTTGCATACATAGTCAGGATGCTCAGGATTGACAAATCCTGGTGGATGTTTCATGTATACATCTTCAGAGAGAAAACCATGAAGAAAATCATTTGACACATCCAGCTGTCTCATTGCCCATTTTTCACTCAAAGCCAAACTTAAAACACACCTAATAGTGGTGGATTTTACAACAGGACTAAATGTGTCTTGACAATCCACACCATTAATTTGTTTGTGACCTTGAACCACCAATTTGGCTTTCCTCCTTTCTAAATCTCCATCAACTTTCAGTTTTTCCTTAAACAGCCATTTACAGCCTAAAACATGCATTCCCTCTTCAAATGGAACTTCCTCCCATGTGTTATTGTTGTACAAAGCCTCATATTCTATTTCCATAGGAACAACCCACTTTGGATCTTCAGCAGCTTCCTTAAAAGTTTTGGGTACTGAGAGAGAATCAAGAATGGCAGAGAAGGCTACTGGTATAGGGTGTTTACTTGTGTGCTTAGGAATAACACTAGTCAAAGCAACAAAATCAGAGTCAAGAGCTTTTGATTTAGTAATGCCTGATTTTGATCTTGTCTGAATTGTGGAAATAGAAGTAGGAGTGACACTGACAGGTGTAGTATCAGGAATGAGATTGGTATGCAAAGGAGGTCTATCAACTTCCTCAGAAATGGAAGGTATGTCAGAAGATGAAGTTGAAAGGTTGGTGTTGAGCTGTTGATAAGGAAACACTTCTTCATCAAACACAACATGAGTAGTAGTGTATACTCTGTGTGTTTTCATGTCATAGCATCTATAACCTTTATGACAAGGACTGTAACCAATGAATACACACATAGCAGACTTAGGACTAAGTTAATCTGTTCTATAGGAATTCAGGTTAGGAAAGCACAGACATCCAAAAACTTTGAGAAAATCATAATCTGGTGTCTTAGAAAATAGCATTTCATATGGGCATTTATACTGAATTACTTTGGAAGGAATTCTGTTAAGTAAATAAGCTGCAGTAAGAAAGCTGTCATACCAGAACTTCTTAGGTAGTTGAGCATTCAAGCTGAGTGTATTTCCCATCTCTGTAATTGCTCTATGCTTTCTCTCAGCAGCTCCATTTTGCTGATGCAAATGAGGACAAGAAATCCTTATAGAAATCCCTGAAGCATCCAATAACTCTCTGAAATGACCTTTAGACAATTCAAAAGCTCCATCACATTGGAATTCCTTAATCTTAACATCCAACAAATTTTCCATTTTATTCTTGAACAATTTGAAACATAACAAAGCATCTGTCTTGAGTTTCATTGGGAAAATCCAATTGAACTTGCTGTAGTCATCCATGAACAATATGTAGTATCCATATCCTAAATGAGATGTAATGGGAGCAGGACCCCAAACATCACAATGGACAAGAGCTAATGGATGACTTGACACGGATGGAGATGAATAAAATGGCATACAATGACTCTTGCCTAACTGACAAGAAGAAAAAACAGAGTCAAAGTCTTTATTTGCAAGAGAGATTGCTTCACTATTGGCTAACTTCTTCACTATCTTAGCTGCAGGGTGACCAAGTCTTTTATGCCACACTTTAGCTGGAGCAATCACTGACATAGCTGCAATATGTTGATGATGCTTGAAACCCTTCAGAGATGTCATAGGATATATATTATTCTTCATTCTTCCTCTAGCCAATATGCAGTTGTTCAATAGAGACTTGATTTCATACCCCCAAGGAAAAAATTCAAAGGAGCAATTATTATCAGCAGTAAACTTTGCAATAGACAGTAAATTGTGTTTGATAGAAGGAACAAATAACACATTATCCAATTTAAAGTCATGTTGAAGCTCAGAAGTAACAGTACTAGATCCTTGTAAAGTAATGGGTAGAAGCTTACCATCACCCACCATAACCTGCTCAAAGCCATCATACTCCTCAGTGTTATTCAAGAGAGAATAATCATTAGTGAGATGACTAGTAGCACCACTGTCTGGAATCCAAACAGGACCAGTTGGACTTGATTGCCATGAACCACCATAACAATTTTCATTCTCAGCAATATCTTCATCACCAGTGTAAGTTTCTTGTCCTACAAAAGCCTTATGACCTGGGCTGAATTGGTTCTTGGATGGTGCATATCTATATTTGCATCTACCAGCAAAGTGACCAAGCTTCATACATATCTGACAAGGAATAACACTCCAATCTATAACTTGACCTTGTGCAGAAGAATTGTGTTGTTGTGCAGGATTAACTTGTTTTACTGCAGGGTTAAACTCTCCTTTTCTAAATGTAGGATGACCACCATATTGTCTTGACATGTTAGATGAGCCAAAATAAGAAGAGTTCCCTGTATGTTGATGGTGTTGTTGGCTGAAGGATTGTGGTTTCTTGCCATTGGAGTTATACTTTCTGACATAGAAGGATGTGTTTGTTGGATCTGTGACTAGAGAAGCAGATTGTTCTTCAGCTTGCTCTTTCATCCATTGTTCATGATTTAGAATTCTGGATCTCAACTCAGAGAAGCTCACTGGTCTGTCCTTATTTTGCATAGTAACCACAAACTCTCTAAATTCACTTCCAAGACCAGATAAAGTATACATAACCATATCTGAGTCAGATACTGGTTCACCAATCTCAGCTAGTGAGTCACAAATATTTTTGATCTGTTTAAGAAAATTGCTGACTGAAGTGTTACCTCTTCTGATGGAATGCAACTGAGATTTTAACATTGACCTTCTTGCAAAGAATTGTTCAGTGAATAGCTTTGACAAATAAAGCCACTGTTCTCTAGCAGTACTAAGGCGAAGAAGTTCTGAAGCTAAAGAAGGTACAACAGTGCCATGAATGCAAGATCCAACAAAATGATCTAAAGACCTCCACTCCATATATGCAGGATTTGGAACAGGAACATTTTGATGAAGTATCCATGCTGGTTCAGGCTGAATTGATCCATCCACATACCCAAACAAATTTGTACTAATGAGAATCGACGAGATCTGTGTTTTCCATACCAAATAATTGGATCCATCAAGTTTTACAGAAACAAAATTGCTGATGTTGATATTAGGTAGTGGTGGTGGTTTATATGAATTTTGATATGTCGGATTGAAATCAGCAACACGTTGCTGATGCATAAATGGTGTTTGAGCCTGAAAACCAGCAGGTGGTGGTTGATGATACATCCTCGATGTTTGATTTAACTGTTGTAATGGTGTATGAGGTGGTTGTGATGTTTGTAACAACGGATGAGGTGGTGATTGAGGTGGTGGTTGCGGTGGTGATGATTGAGATGGTGGAAGTTGTGATGATTGAGATGGTGGATGTTGTGATGATTGTTGAGATATTTGTTGTACAGAACGTGCTGGTTGTTGAACATTATCTTGATGAAGATTAGCAGCAATTTCTGTAAACGACGGCGGTTGTGGTGGTGCTGATTGAGATACAGCAGAAATCAGAGGCGAAAAGTTATTTAAATTTTGAAGTAAAGAAGCAGAAGACGATGCAGAATTTGAAGGAAATGTTGTTTGTGTTGTTCTCATTTCTGAGATTTTTAGGGTTTCGATTGTTGTATTGTGATTGTTGTAATGAAATGTTGTGTTGAATCTCTGGTGTCTTATACCATATGACAAACAGAGTGTTGTATTATTGAAAGTTAGGAAAACAGAGAAGTACAGACTTGCTTTTATAGTTCAAGCATAACTAGACATCACCGACATAACAGATAACAGAAACAGACCTGACAGGCTGTCTACAGCTCACACACTCAACCAGCCTGTCATACGTACACACTAAGACTACACACACTAGTTATTTAGGCAGACACACTAAGGTGTATTATAGTTACCTCTCCCCTTAGAAGCTTCTGGACTCCAAATATATTTTAGAAGCCCCCTCCTAATTCGAGCATCCCCCAATTTAGCTAGGTTAAAAAACCATTAGGTTAGACAACCTTCAAAACAGCCTCCCAATTTATAAGTAAATCTCCAAAGGTATTGTATCTAAACCAGTTGGGGAGAGAACCCCATTGATACACTCTTCTCTTGATCTCAATGATCACTTCATCTTTTTCTCTCTCACGCTTCTTTGTCATTACTCGCATGTTCCTTTCGGACCAAATAGACCAGACAATTGGCTCTCCCTTTGTTGTATTGCTATTCCACAAACTAAAGCTTTAGAGTATTTCTATGAGCCAAACTGGAGTTCATCTTCTGAGTGAAATATTTCCAAATTCCCCTTGCAAACTGACAGTGAATCAGCAGATGGTCAATTGACTCATCAACACTGCTGCAGAGACTACAGGTTGCTGTATCAATGTCACATCTCCTCTTCAATAGATTGTCAGTTGTAGGGATGGCGTTTTGTACAGCTACTAGGAAGTGACCCGTGCCGTAACGGCACGGGCTATTTCATTGTGGACCATTAAAAGTACTGATTTATGTCCTGATCCTTGTAATTACATTGTACTCTCATCTAGAGTTGTAATTACATTGTACTCTCATCTTGAGCTTGTTGTACCTCCTGCAAGCGGTAATTACATCAATATCGCACTCCCAATGGTATATATTTAAAAACGTGTGGACAGTATGCCCCATTTTGTACATGGTTGTGATAGAATTTTGTGTGAATGTATATATTTAAAAACGTGTGGACAGTATGCCCCATTTCGAACATGGTTGTGATAGAATTTTGTGTGAATTGAGTCAAGGACATCTTGACATGCGATATTTTCCATAAGTTGGCAATGCTGGGTCTATGTACCTTCCATCGACTATACTCGTTTGTACCCTTGTAAGGGAATATATTCCGGCGTTGGACCCGGTAAATGGGCTTACCCAGGTTGATTATATATCTTATTATCTAAAATAAAATTTCCTCTAGTAAGTATTGAATCAACAAAACAGGATGGCACCATCGACCTAACATCTTATGTTATTGAATTTGACAACGTCAGTACTGGCAAAGATGTTGTTAATCAATATACATGTGGCAGCAAAACAGGATGGCACCATCGAAACTCTGACAAATTAATGTCCACAGAGTAAAGTAGGTATGCATTAGTAGAGTAGATAAATAGTATTCCTGCAATTCCACGGCAGATTGTACCATAAATATTGAAAGTCAAGAATAATACAATGCTCCAGGAATTAGTTAAGAAGCATTTATCCTGCCTGCAGGTTGGAATTGTACGTCAGAATTTCTCTACAATCCATATTCTGAATCTGCCCATTAAGTCTAAAGTAGTTTCATGTTTCATACATCAGCTCTAATCAATTAAGTGATGTTACTTCATGTTCTCTAAGACGTGTTCGTGTGTCATTTCTCATGCCAAGATTAAACCTCTTTTTCTTTGGACAACTAAAGCTCTTCGCTAGCAGCAAGCAGTCTGATAGAGCCAGCTTGTGGTCCCCCTTGAATAGCGCAACACCAAAACGGAACAGAGTAGCTCACAAATTGTAAAATAGATTTCTTTCCACAGCTCGATCCAGAGTTCACCGAAACAAACACTTGCAGCAGCTTTTTCAAGTGATTTTTCTCTTCGAGCTCTTCTTTCTTACTGATGCCTAGGCCTAACAGTTATTCCTTATAAGTTGCATCTGGAGAAGTGCAAGTTCATCATCTGTTGATTCCAAAGAGTCAGAATTGGTATCCGAAATAATTTGGTCTTCCTCCATTCTGCACTCAGCTTGCAAAGCTTAAAGGCCCGACCAATAATTATCGTTCCGCATCAGTATAATGAACCATCCCAAGATCGATGCTTTCAGTTTTAGATGGATATTATATATGCTAGTCCAATATCAGAAATATCCCCAGCCATAATAAAGATGCATCTCTAGACCCTAGCAAATTCTATTGTTATTTTTGCCGGAACAATAACTCCAGCAGCGGCATATAAGCCTCTTCACCATAAGTGATTATGTCGCTACAATAGGTTCAACGTAGCGCAATTGAGTATGTCACCATAAGCCTCTTATACCAATCAACCCCTGCACTGATGTTTTAGTTTCTTAAAATTTACATTTTATAGGAAAGTATACTGATTGACTAATTAGCATAAGTGATCCATAATGTCTCCCAGTCGCCCTTGAGAATAAAGAAAGATCTACGAATGAAATTGAGTTTCAGAAAATACCTTTTCATTGATCTCATCTTGCCCCGCTGCCCAGTAACCATCTGAACTCATTGCATTTACTCATCTCAAGAGTCATACACAATAAAAAAAACGTTGTGTATTCGACATTAGAATTCAAATCCACCGTGCCAGATAAGTTCCTTCCTTGGACTGTCAAGTAAGCCCATACACTTCCCTATTTGTATGCATTAGGTATAGAGGAATGTTATAAGACTTCTAACCTCTTAGATCCATTTCATCCTTCGAAATTCTAGTGGCCATGCAAACATATTGTTGATAGAAGTCATAACTACTGCGAGCATCCATTTGCCATGTACCCTGATGGAATCATTGCATGCCAAACTGTTTGAAGCAGCAGACGTTTTATCACTTCAATCCAAACTACTATGATCATTCCATTTGTCACCTTGGAATTTGACACCATGATCACTTCATACGGAAAACAGAAACACAACTAAAGAAAAATTATCATTCAATAACATACTATGGACAGATAAATGAGTAATGACATACTGAACAACTGTGATATCCTAGATGAGATGCGTACAAATCTGACTTGTGAAGACTCAGAGAGCATTCACCATTAACCACTACAACAAACCTTTACATCCAAACCTTGACTTCATTGGTTAAAATTACGTGTTAGAATTTTCTGTGGTAGCAGGTATGTAGTCCATTTATGAAATAATTCAGAGCTAACATTGCCATTGAAAACATGTATGGATTTTAATACCCGAATTACAACGCCAATGAAATACACTTATGGACACATGCAATTCGAGATCTTTTTCTTAATTTGTTTGAACACCACAGAACCACAAACAATCTCCAGCAACCATCTCCATAGTATAACTGATTCGTCTCTGCAAAATCAGAAGCCAAAATTAGTATGCACCATTAAAATTCGCAGTGAACAACAAAATAATTAAGGGAAACTAATTGCAACTGATATTCAGTTTTTGTATCTCTTGGGAAGAACAGCCGTGTAAAAGACACCTAGGTAAATTCAATCATTTTCAATCGTTAATGAACTGCACATGTTGCCTTCCCTGTTAAAATTTGGTATCCAAACTAAAATAAAATGAATCCCCACTTTCGTTGCATATCAGTATTTCCTATGCACCCCCGTTAGCTTCCTTGTTTCGGCCTTGTGATGGAAAGTAACCATCAACTGTGAACAATTCTAACACAATTCAACAAAAAGAAAATTCTAAAAAGTGTGTTAAGCAAAAGAAGTTATCAATCACTGTATTTGAACTTCTGAGTAATTTGTATGCCACTTTGTGGTTTTACTCCAATGCCTAGTCCTATTAAGTGTACACTGAACAGTGTAGATGGCTGCAGCAGCTAACAGAGATGGTGGGAACTTAAGCATGTGATACTGAACCAAGGAAAGCTCGATCAAGAAAAAGGAGAGAGGATCAAGCTGGTTCAAAATGAAGAAAATTTGTTAGTATCCAAGTAATAAATTACTATAGATCAACAATCTAATCTAATGGAAGACTAACAATACAAACCTTCTTATCAGACTGAGCTGCTTTAAGGGATGTTTTCAAATAAAGAAGTACGCAAAATTCAAGTTTCAGTAGCTTGTCACAAAGAGTACCTCCAGCTCGATGTCATGCAATACCTTAAGTTCAATAGCTTGTCACAAAGAGTACCTCCAGCTCTGAAATATAACAAAGAAAACCGTAATTAAAAACCAATGACCAAAGTGCTAAGAAGAAGAAACAATACACAACAAAAATGGCAGTTCATACCATTCAAGAACCTGTAAACACCAACCAATAAATCAACAAACCACGTCCAACTTGAAGCAAACAATCAGAAATTCTAGGGTTTTACGTGAGAGGAACAATCTCTATAAGTTCATCTCTGATGAGATGAAGAAATGAAGTAGAAACCCAGGTCGAAAATCAAAAGAAATGAGATGGGTTTTCCCTGTCCTGAAATTATGTACCTGCAGTAACATAATAAATCTAAAGCAGCACCAAAAATTGAAATTTCTTCTTTTTGATTCTTAGTTGTTGTTTCTCCAGTGTCTTCGTATTCCTTTGAAAACCTGAAACACCAATACCAAATTCATAAAAACCCGAGTCTAAGAAATCAAACTCAGTATACAAAACCTAAAATTTCAGACGTAATTACAAAAAACCGACAAAAATTAAACCTAATTTCAGCACCATACACTCAAATTACAAACCAATATTGAAACTTCTGTATTAAAAATCAAAGAGATTAGAGATTCAGAGAGGGGGAGAGGTCGAACCAAACCTGATGTATCCTGGTTTTTAACGCTAACATGACCACTGATTCCCTGTTTATCTTTCCAAAGTCCTTTACCTTCTTCGCATCCCTACAACACAAAAACTCCATTTCTTTAAAAATCAAAACCCGTTTCGAACTGTTTGGTAGGTAATTGAGAAAAAAGAGAGATTTTTTGTTACCATGATGCCGAATCAAATTTTTTCCCATTTTTGGATCTGGTTCTGTTGATGATGAACTGGAGGAGTAGAAAAGAGCATAGAGGGAGATGGAAATTTACTTTAGGAAAAGTAGAAAATAAAACGAATCAGTTATATGCTTTGGATTTACATTACCCCTTCATTATTCCCGTTCGTATTAAATTCACCGATGTATAAACAAAAAATTTACAGAGTGAAAAGTGGAGAAGAAATAGGGGAATTAAAGATACGGGAGTAAATAAGCTAATTAAACTAAAGCCAACGTGGACTATGAGGGAGGATGACCATTGGATCAATTACAGAAGTCTACACTGTGAGAGATTGGAAGATCCTAGCCACCACTCAGAAAACCCAAAGGTATCCTGACCGTCCCGTGACACAACAAACACTTGTGTTTTGTAAGTATAGAATCACACAAATACTTGTGTTTTTTGTGGCACATGCTTCTTCCACACATAATCAAAACGTGGAGGTGAAGGGTGTATATTATGCATTAAGGACTGGTAACCCTCCTTAGTAGAGTATTTTGCATCAGCTGCAAATTCCATGTTATTAGCTTCATCAAAGAGGGGTCGATTACCAGGGAAGGCAACCAATGCAGAGAATTGAGTTTGTACTTCCACGGTTGGTTTTGCTCTGAGGGATATTCTCCACCTGCCCTGTTGTACTAACTCAACCAGTTTTTCCTTCTTAGACTTGGCAGCTCTGAAGGCAAGAGGATACGACTTACACATAGGTTTTTTCCCTTTCCATGTGTCCAATCAGAATTTTATACTTTTGACATTGCCAACAGTGATTGAGGAGCTTTCACCCACTATTAGATCTTCAGTCTGGATGCTCTTCCATAATCCTCTGCCATAAGGGAGGTTAGGGTCATTTGGTGATAAATCATTTATTGGAGTCTTGGTTTTGGCTTGAATAATCCTCCTCCACAGTGCTTGTTTATCTTCATGGTATCTCCATCTCCATTTGCCAAGAAGAGCCTTATTAGTGTTCCTTAGGCTTCTTATTCCAAGTCCTCTCATCTTCTTAGGTCTAGAGATCTTAGCCCAAGCTATCCAACAAATTTTCTTCTTATCAGAGCTATCTCCCCATATGAACTTTCTCATGATCTTGACCATCTCCTTCTAAACATCAGCTGGGATTTTCATTAGTGACATGAAGTACACTGGTAGACTAATGAGAGCATTGTTTATTAGTACCAGCTTTTGAGCCCTTGATAAAACCTTCTTTTCCATTTAGCTAGTTTTTCCTGAAACTTAGCTAGGATAGGGTCCTAGACACTTATCTGACATTCCAAGGTACTTCAATGGTAATTTTTTAATCTTGCAATGCATGATTTTGGCTACGTCTGCAATTTTGTGATCAACACCTATGCTTATCGGAGTGTTTTTGTCAAGATTGACCCTTAATCCAGTCATTGCTTCATACACCTGCAATACCATGAATAGGTTCTCTGCAACTTCTTCTTTGGCATCCAAGAAAATCAGTGTGTCATCTGCAAATTGCAGGTGTGATACACTGAAATTTGCATTGACACTGAAACCACTGAGCATTTTGAGAGCTTCACTTTTTTTGTAGTAGTAGTTTAGCTAAGATTTCAGCCACTAAAATGAAGAGGAAAGGTGAGAGAGTCACCTTGTCTCAGACCTTTCTGATGCTTGAATTAGTTTCCCATTGACTAGCACTAATGAGTGAGCTGTAGACACGCACCAAAAAATCCAATCTCTCCACTTTTCACTGAAACCAGCACTCTCCAACAATGAATCATTGCCAATTTACATTATCAAAGGCTTTCTCAATTTCCAGTTTGCATAAGAAGCTTGTCACTTTTGATTTCATTCTTGCATCAATATATTCAGCTACAACCAGAATTCCATCTTGGATTTGCTTCCATTTGATGAAGGCACCCTGGTGTTCTGAAAGGAGCTTTGGCATCAACATCGTCAATCTATTTGCCAATGTCTTGGATATAATTTTATACATACCCCCAACAAGACTGATTGGCATGTAGTGCTTTGGGTTGCGTGAGTCTTCTCTCTTTGGTATAAGCTAATAAATGAACAGTTGATCCCCTAGTCAGCTATGTGGTCTTCTTGGAATTCCTTTATGACAGCCAGAATGTCTTTCTTAAGAATATGCTAAGCTTCCTTTAAGAATTCAAGTGGGTACCTATCAGGGCCTAGGGATTTATTCTTGCCATGGTGCTTGATTGTTAGCCGCACTTCTTCCTCCTCAATTGGCCTATCTAGCCAAGTTCTGTGTTCCTCGGAGATTTTAGAGAAAAATGCACTATTCAGCTGAGGCCTCCAAGTGAGATTCTTTGAACAAATTTGAGTAGTAGTCAGAGAACTCTTTCATAATGTCAGTTTGGTTGAAATTATCAACACCCTGAATTACTAACTTATGTACAATGTTCCTCCTCTTTCTTCCAATTGCAAGTTGGTGTAAATATTTAGTGTTGCTTTCACCCTCTTTGAAATACTTGGATTTGGCTCTGCTAAGCCATTTTCTATGCTCATCCATTCTAATTTTCTTGAGCTCAGTTTTCCATTGTGCTTTATTACCAAATTCTTCATCTGTTAGCTTAGTTCCTCCCTCTTTCAGTTTAAGCTCATGAATTTTCTCACTCAGATCCTTCTTCTTAGCTTGCACTTTCCCATATTGCTCCTTGCTCCACCTTTTCAT
The DNA here is from genome assembly GCA_023529015.1 of Papaver nudicaule. Classification (NCBI taxonomy): domain Eukaryota; kingdom Viridiplantae; phylum Streptophyta; class Magnoliopsida; order Ranunculales; family Papaveraceae; genus Papaver; species Papaver nudicaule. The sequence continues at coordinate 42,660 of JAJJMA010140380.1, forward strand.
AAAATACTTCGAATTCTGTAGCTTTTTGGCCAGTACAAAGCTAGGAGTACCATTGTAGTGCATAGAAGACCACCATACTTCTAAACTAGTGAGAATTTTTGTTGTGAAGCCAATGTAACTCAAATCTGAATGGAGGGATGGAATGAGTCACATTTCTTGTTGTAAGAAGCACTGGTGAGTAATCAAATATTTCTCTGGATAACACTACTTGTGCCACTGCCGATATTTTGCCACAATGCTTGGTGTGATGAGTACTCTATCCAACCTGCATAAAACTGGATTCACTTGCATATTGGATCCAACCTCCTCCCACTGGTAGATCAATAAGAAGTTGTTTAGCCATGAAAGAGTTGAAGAGAAACATTCCCAAAATAGTTACGCCAACTTTGTTTGTTTTTCAACTCCTCCTTACAACATTGAAATCCCCTGCCACAATCCAGTTTTCTGAAACCCATCCTGAAATTAAAGTGAGCTCATCCCAGAATTATTTCCTCCCCTCATCATCACATGGAGAGTAGGCATCGGTTAGGGACCATACATAATTCTCACTTCTGATCGTGAAAGTGTGACTGATTGTACTTGGAGATATCTCTTCATCCAAGCATTCTAGCTGTTAATCATCCCAAATGGTTAGCATTCCCCTACTACGCCCTTGAGAGGGAATCATAGTCCACTTATTTATGCCATTACCCCATATATTGTTGATAAGATAATTGGATATTTTCATCATTTTTGTCTCCTGCACTACAACTAGGGCTGAACAACGGGTGGATTTTGGCGGATTTGGTACCACCTGTGTCCAGTCCGCTTAAATGGCAAATTTAGAAACTACACCCGTATCTAGTCCATCACCCGGCGGATTCGGGTTCTGCGGGTGGGCGTGTGAGCAGACTCGATGCAGATAAATCCGCGGATTTCATATAACCCCATCAATTGCCCAACTGAAATCAATTGCCATATATCTCTGTTTAATAACGAAAACCAAACCATCAAAATTCTCCAAAAAGTTCTGATTTTGATAAACAAATCAACATTTAAACACTAACCTAACCCTAAAAATAGAATAACTTATAACAACGACAAAAAAAAAATGAAATTTTGTTCTCCAAATTTGGGGATATTAATCAAAATCTAACCCTCTTCAGCTCAATAACAAAACCCACTCTGGAAATAATCATAATAAACCAAAATATGGCTTAAAAACCTGAACTTTGGATTGATTGATTCTTTTGTGATAGATTTCTTATGGGAGAAATAGCAAAAGAGGAAGAGGAAGAAAGGGTGTGCATGCAAATCAAAGGGGGGTTATTGGTTATGATTATTGTTGTAATTCATTAGCGCCATTATTAGACGGAGAGTTGTGTTAGAAGAAAGGAAGAAGAAGAAGGATGATACCTGGTCTAGGCTTAGTTTATTAGTATATTACTGCCACATTTCCCATAATATCGTTAAGCATATAAGTATTTTCTACATTACCCTTATAGGTCGGGTACCCAACGGATTTGGCGGATTTATCTGTAACCGGTCCGCAAAAATGGCGGATTTAAAACTGCACCCGTGTCCAGTCCACTAATGGGAGGATCGGGTACCCATTCGCCCAAATACGGATTGGATTGGGTAAAATACGCGGGTACCCATCCGTTGCTCAGCCCTAAGAGCAAGCACTATGGTGCCATAAGCCTTCTCTATTGAATAGAGAAAGGGGAAGGCAGAAATGTCGAAAAAATGGCAACCACAGTGGTCTTAGCTATTTCGAGACGGAAATTAGATTTCCGTCCCATCCCAATTACGGGAATTGGATTTCCGCACAGAAGATATTAGAAGGATTTTTTAAAATTTTACGGGAATTGGATTTCCGCCCTGCGGAAATTGGATTTCCGCCTCGCTTCTCTATTGTTATTGCCTGCTACGGATTGGTAGCAGGCAATAGAGAAGTCCATCAATTTCTCTATTCAATAGAGAAATTTTGCACCATAGTAGTTGCATTTCTCTATTCAATAAATAATTCTCTATTAATAGAGAACCATAGTGCTTGCTCTAACTACAACAGCTAAAGGCTTGTGTGTCTTGACCAAACATTTCAAATTGTCTATCTTGTCAATGGCATTTAAGCCACTAGCATTCCATGATAGTATAAGAGGGTTCTTATTATTCATTGAGCAACTGCATTTACCCCTTGAATTCGAGCCAAAGCAGATTCAATTACCTTCCGTTGCTCCTCTTCTTGAGTCAAATTTCTCTCATGTCTCTTTATGATTTCAGCAAAAAATGTGTTGCACCTTTTGCTCTCTTTCCAAATGCTTGGCAGTTGGCACCCATATTACTACTTACTTCCATGAGAAGATCTATTGTGTTAAAAATGGTGTCCAACTGCTTGTCCGAGTCTGCATTTAGATTAGCCAGATCAAACATAACAACTTCATCCTTTATTTCCAACAAGTATGGACCCATAGCCATCCCCATATCCCCTACATGTGCATTGTTATTTACATTTGAAGTAGAAGCTTCATTCACCTTTTGAGAGTCTCTTACGCTGACCATAGATGGTTCAAAGTGAGGTAATCCTTCTGAGATCTCTGAATCTTCAATTTCAGTTACCACTGGAACTGATTTAAGTTTTGCAGAATGGAACTTCTCAAATAGGCGCTTTATCGGGTTTTGTTTAAGAATGGGCTTACCAGATATTTCGGTCCAGTTAGCTATATGAAAAAAACCCAAGAGAAGATGAATCCACTCCATTATAAGTAGAGGTAAAAAAATCTTGATTCTGTAACTGAATTGGATGAATGGATCTCTGTAACTCAAAAATCGTATGACCTGCCTGTCCCCTTCTGACAACCCAATTCAAATTTTGAATTCGAGTCTTTCTCAGCCGTTGTCCTTTCGAATATTCTCTTTTGAAAAGAATATGCTTTAGCTGACGGTGCTCTTCCTTGTCGGCCGGAGAAAACCCATTGCAGAACCAGAAACTTTCTACCACCGGTCAGATCTACTTACAAAGCCACCGGGATTTTTTTGACTTCACCTTTGACAACAATCTTGCAGATTTCTGGGTTCTTTTTTCATAGTTTCCATATCGATTTCACTTAGCCCTTCCAATTTTTGACCAATAATTTCAAAAAAAAAATACTGACCAAAGTTGAATCGGTAGGCCTTTGATCTCAACCCAGTTGGATACGTTAGTTAATTTCTAGGGAATAGTGTCATCCACACTGTTGATTGGACCAGTCCATCTCTTAATTGACAGATAGGTGCCTTTTTTTTTTTTTTTTTGATACAAAGACAGATAGGTGCCTTAAATCTGCCAATTTGATGATTTGTTTTTTTTTTTTTGACTCGTCCAGGGAGTCGAACTCCCGACCTCCCGTTTACGGGGAGGGTAGGTTACCACTGTACTACTCAGTGGAACCTTAATTTGATGATTTGTATCCTTGCGTCATTAAGGCATACAAAAAAGTTTTAAGGCAGATTTGGGTTATTCGACGAGCCGCTTGGTCGTGTTAAGGGGTGGCTAAATGGGTAGGCGAAAAACCTGTTGTACCCTTTCCTAAAAACATAAAATCTCACTTATACCCTTTCGCTAATACACTATAAACCCCTAAACCTACCGAATGAGATGAAAAATTCATTCTCCTCCTCCCCTTCCTCACCTCTTCTCCTCTCCTTCCCCTCCTCCACCACCCAATTCCGCATCTATCTTCTCTTTCACCACCATTCTCATCCCATACTACCAATTACATTCGGTTGCTTCTTCATTATTTGATTTCATCGTCGATTATTCGTCGTTAAGCGTCGATTCGATAAAGATTCATTGTCGATATAATGGCTCCGAAAAAGAATAAAGGAAAGGAGACAACACCCCCTCCTTCACCTAGTCCAAATTCTTCATCTTCTTCTACTCCCCCTTCAATTCGACGAGAATTTGGCGAAGAAGACGACGGACATTCAACCCCCGACGAAGAAATTTACAATTGGTTCGAAGGAGATGATAGAGAGCACGATGTATTGAACGAAGTGGTTCCATCAATGGTTTCAGTGAGGTAATTCTCAAGCTTTATGTATGAATTTAGCAATTAGGGTTTCCATTTATCGCCCAGAAAAACTAGGGTTTATGTATGAACATCATAACTCGGTAGCTTATAGAGCTACCGAGTACTAAAATTTACAGAGTCGGTGGCTCTTTTGCTTACTGAGTACTTATGGATTACACACTACTCGACAGCTCTTTTGACTTACCGAGTACGATTCCTTATATTGGTGATTGATTTCTAAGTAAGAAATCAAACACTGGTCCACGGAGAAAGAACACTAGCAACCTTGAATACAAGTATGATAACTTGGATAAAATCTGTGTTCATTGTTTAGCACAGGCATTCAGAAAACCATGAATGTGGATACTGTTGGAGAATTGCTCTGGGCGCTTTAATTCCCATAGTGTCCAATTATGCGCACATAGATCTTCCTTTAACCTTAAATGTAAACCTCTGTTTTGAATTTTGTAAGATCAATTGAATATTATCTAGCGCCCATTCCATGCCATAATGAATGCATGCAATCAATGCTACCAAGCACTTTAGGAAAACCTTTTTTTTACATTTTCCATGTTGCGCTAAAACCTGCGGAAGTGTTTAATCAACATCTACAAAGACAGTCTTAATACGCCAAGAACACAAGCACACACAATCAAGAAGACAAGAATTTAGCGAGGTTGAATCCTCGGGAAGGAATAAGTGATTTTATATATTATCGTACATAAAAAATATATATATAAAACCCTAGAGAGAATAAGAACTTATGGTATATCATCTAGGTTCTCTCATGGCTCTATATAACTTAGTGGTTGGAGTTCCATCTTCAACAACTGGTAATGCATAAGTTACAAAATCATCTAACCATCCAAGTTTTCTGATTTTCCTTCTTGGTTTGCTGGGTGTTACAGTCTTCGTAGCTATAACTTTTGTATCATCTACTGCTCCTTGTTCCCCTTCACTAACAACGTCACTATCATTTGGAACATCAGTAGTTACTTCCCTTGTAGACTCCTCGTCTTCAGAAGTAGACTCAATAGATACAGAGTTAGCTGGACTTGGTGGAACCGCATCAAAATCCACCTGCTGCAAAGGCTCACTGGTACTGATGCTTTTGTCCTCCACCTGCTGAGAACCCCAAGACTTTACCATAGACATCTCATCGAATGTAACATCTCTGCTCATGATCATCTTCTTCTCAACTGAATTCCAAATTTTGAATCCCTTCACTCCACTTTTCATACCCATAAAGATCCCTTTAACATCACGACTATCAAGCTTGTTTTCACTAACATAATACCACGCAGGGCAACCAAAGATATGAACTGAGTCATAATCATAAGCTGGCTTACCAGACCACTTCTCCATAGGAGTTTTACCTTCTAATGCAGCTGATGGCAACCTATTCATGCGTTATGCAACCCCATTTTGTTGCGATGTAATCCTAACTGTGAAGTGCCTCTTTATCCCCTCATCCTGACATACTTGCAAGAATGGATCACTCGTGTACTCACCACCATTATCCGAACGTAGTACCTTGATCTTTCTGCCAGTTTGGGTATCAGTTTCCTTCTTCCACTCCACAAAGACTTTTTGGACATCACTCTTATGCCTCATGGTGTACACCCATACGTGCCTAGAATAGTCATCAATGAATGACACAAACCAACGCTTCCCTCTCAATGATGCATTCTTGGAGGGACCCCAGACTATATAAACCTAGTCAAGAACTCCACCAGTCATGTGGATTGCGGTGCCAAAGTTTGTTTTTGTTTTCTTGCCCTTAGTACAACTTCACATAAGTCTAACTTGCAGGTTATAACACCTTTTAACAAATTCTGTTGAATCAACGCAAGTAACGACTTCTCACCAGGATGTGCAAGTCGCATATGCGGTATTCCATAACTTCGTGGTCTCTTTTGCTGCATTCTCTATGTGCTCAGAAAGTCACACATCTCCAGTTATTGCAATATCCATCAAGTAATACAAATTGTGATGTTGTGTGCCCTTCATGATTACCAAAGATCCAGAAATTACCTTTAGAACCCGCTACTAGCTTGTAGCCTTTTGCTTCTAAAGTTCCGAGTGAAATCAGATTCTTCTTCACATCAGGTACGCAACTGACATCCTTCAACTCTCTAACCATACCATCATGCATCTCGATTCGAACATTCCCAATCCCAACTACATTACAGGTATTGTTATTTCTCATACGTACTTCTCCATCAAACTTCTCTAAGCTCGAGAACCAGTCACGTTTTGGGCAAATATGATATGTAGCTCCATAATCAAGTACCCATGTGCCTTTAGTAATGACAGAAGCTAATGTTGTCACATTTAGTGAGAAATCAGGAGCATCATCGTATTCTTCACTTGCCTTTGCAATGTTCACCTCGATTTTCTTGTTATCTCTTTCTTGCTCCTTGCGCTTGGTACAATCCTTTGGCCATAGAGCCATGGTCATGCAACACTGTTTGAACTCAACACAACCATGAAAATACTACACGAGATATCAAAACATCACAGGGGGGATAATTTTAGGGGTATTGGTCTGGCGGTCTACGACAGTTAGTAAGAAATTGATAGAGATGATGGATAGTTACGAGAAATTGGTGCTGAGTGGACACGTTCTACACAACTCTAGCAGTTACAGAGCACAACTCACGTCCTTCACTCTTCCACGACCTCCATCTTCTCTATCGAGAGATCAGGGTGAGTTCAACACTATAAATATAGGCTTCCTTTATCTTCCAAGGCAAAACAGTCAGAACAACTAGAATAACCAGAACACCAGAGCCTCAGAGCATGAGCAAAACCCAGATTCTGAGTATTCGAGACACTTCTATCCTTGGAGATCTCCATTCACACCTACGACGAAGGTCTTGAACTCTCACAAGAAACACACATCTTCAACCTGATCTCAAGTTTCTTTCACAGTTTCCCTCCCTAGATCAACATCTATCCTCTCTGTGACCGAAGCAAGACTGGAACGACCATTGACTTGGTTTAGGCTAGTCTTGTTCGATTTTGATCTCGAGCACTACAAAAGTACCCAGAGACGATACATATTTTTTCCAGGTAAAAACATCTAGCGACCACAGTGGGAGATCAATCCTCGGTCCCATAAAACTCTCTCAAAAATGGTTGAACTCAGGTCAGGATCAGATACCAAAAACCCTAACTCTTCAACTGACGGTGCTGCAACCTCCGGTGCGACACCTACTAATCCACCCACATCCAGTACTCCGGTTACTCAAGATGTTTCCCCGGCAACACCTGCCGTTCAAGTGCTCCCGTCACCCCGGTGACTCCCGCTGCTCCAGCCAACACCTCCAGCAAGAACCCTGCCCCCCAATCAAGATTACCGCTACCGCTGAAAAGGGAAAGGGAGCATCGAAGGCATTAACCATGGATGAGTTGGCCAAGCGCCAAGACGATCTTGCAGAAAGTCATGATAAGATGTTCGATACTCAACTAGGAATACTGGCTTGTCTCAAGACTCTGACCTCGAAATTGTCAAATTCACCAGTCAAAGAAACTCCTAAGGATGCTGCTGCTGGCGTCCACTCTGTCGTCATCCACATCCGAGATGAAGAAACACCTCTTATTCAAGAGGAGTCTCACCAAAGGGAAGGACAACAACCCCGTTACGCCACGACGGACGATCTAGATAGGATACTATGGAACCGGGAAAGAGAGATGGCGCTACATGTCCACCAATAGCGATCGCCATACCCATACGAAGTGCAGAGGGTTGCTCTCCCCAAAGGATGCGTTTCTTTCATGTTCCCCTTGTACGATGGAACCGGAAACGCTCGTGAACACGTCTCTCGATTTTTGGAATCATTGGGAGAACACGAATACAATCATGTATTGAGGCTCAAGGAATTTTCAAAGTCCCTCACTGGGAGGGCCTACACCTGATACAATAACCTCGCCCCAAGCAGCATTGGTACATGGAGTGAAATGGTGAACGCGTTTTACCACAAATATTTCTTCGTGTCTGAACAGGTAAGACTATCAGACCTATGGAGGATGTTCCAGAGACCTAGCGAACATCCAAACGATTATGTGAAGAGATTCAGAATCCAAGCTCTCAACTGCCACGACCCAAATGTCACAGAACTGCAACTGGTAGAACTCTGCATCAACGGAATGATCCCAGTCTACCGAGCCCTCTTGGAAAACCTGTGCTTTCAAACCTTCTCTTAACTTCATGAAGCTGCAAAGAGATCCGCCACCACTGCACCTGCACCACTGGAAAGAGATAAACCTCTGAGGAACGAAGAAGCCTGTAACACTCGTGGCGATATGAGACTGATCAACAAGCAGTATAATAGTAGTCTACCATCTATGTGTGTTGTTAGCGAATGAGGGAAGAGGAAGAGCCCTGCCATAGAGGTGACGCACCCAAAACGCACGAACTCAGCTCCAGGGACCCTGAATAAGAACGCGAACCAAGGCGGGCCACAACAACCTGAGATGCAGAGGCAAAAGGCTAGGCCAGAAGTTCCTGACTACCCGTTCCCCATGGAGGAGGTACTAGAGTTGTTAGACACTTGGATCCAGGACGGAGAAATCGAACTCCCTCCAGTACGACAACCTCCAATGGCCGAGGAGTAGCAAGTCCAAGGTATTGTCGCTACCACCATGTCACTACCCACTCCACCAGAGATTGCTTTAGCCTTAAGCGAATCTTCCAAGCCAAGGTGGAATCCGGAGAATTACACCTGGGAAATGAAGGTGTATACCATGACCCTCTACCAGTTCGAGCATTCACCCTTCCTGAGGAGCAAGTATACAAGGGAGTAGAAGGGATAATGTATCAACTATGTGAGACCCACTGTCTCTCGAAGCCACAGCGGAAAGACATGTTCATGGCGTTGAACATGGTAGTATCAGGCAGACGCCTACCCTTCAAGGAAGCTGATGAACAGACAATATACAAGCAGGGGGAGCCAACAGAAGGACAAGTTTGGGGACTTCTCACAACCACTCGCCTCTTCCATGCTAAATTCCCGAAGACACTCATCGACCCTGGGTGCCCAGTGAGCGTCATTTCGGTCAAAACTCTTAGAGCCGCTAACATTCCTTGTAGTGAAGCCATCCATTCCCCTGCAGTCATCAAGGATCTAAACGGGATTGAAATACGCACCTATGGGTGGATCGCCCTACCAGTAGAAGTCGCCACATTTTCAACCATTGCAGAGTTTCACATCGTCAAGGGAGATGTTGGGAGCGACATGGTACCAGGACGCCCGTGGTTCTGCGACAATCGAGAAATACTTCGTAATCTGTCAGTACCTCAAACATTTGTGAAGGAGTTCACACCAGTGGGAAATACCACCAAAGCAATGACGGCGTTATCAACCGAACTCAAGAGAGAAAATAAGAACTCCCTCGGCAAGGAAGGTACTTCATCTGTCCCCCCTTTGTATGATAAGCCACATTCTCCAAGTCACTGGGGATTCACCACAGGAAGACCTGCCAGAGAGAAAAACCCTGAGAAGGCCCCGGTAGACGTAGGCACGGCTATTAGGATCTTCATCAAAGCTCTTCAGGAATCTGGAATTGTTCGTGGTAAGCTATGCAGCGTTAAAATCATAGGAAAAGGCGAACCGGTACCATATGTTATACCACCCGAAGTCCTGGACACCATCCCAGACTTCGAAGAGTATGTGAAATTAGCCAACCTAAAGCAAGAGACATGGAAAAGTTTTGAAAAGGAGGGGTACCGAAATACAACCAACTTTTCGTTTTGGCTCGTGAGTCTTATGGTTTAAGTTTGGACGATCTCAAAAATCAATATCCAAACTCTAATAACTGGAGTTGTGATCTTGGGGATCAACTCTACAAAGTTGGGACTTTGGAGTTAAACTCTACAGTTATTGGATAACGTACTACTCGGTGCTTTAATTATATAATCAGAGATATAATGCGGAAAGTAAAAGCACACAAGACACCAGAGATTTTTTTAACGAGGAAACTGCCTTGCAGAAAAACCTCGGGACCTCGTCCAGATTGAACACCGCCCAGTACAAACTGACTACAAACACTAGCCTACTATAAGAGTTCGGTCTGGGATGTAGCAGAGACCAACTCAAGCCCTCCAGGCGAATTGGCTACTGTCGCACTCCTTACGTCTCTAGATCCCCCACAGATCGTCACGTACTTGATTCCCCCAGCTGATGTCCTTTACATGCATAGAAGTTGCTTTGACATATGTCAAAGGCTTGTGTCAGCAATACTGGCTTTGCAACCTAATTGTTGACGTATGGTCTAACTGTCCTCTATCAGTTTACCACACACAAGTTGACTTCCTTCGGATTGTTAAATCCAGGTCATACGGAAATCTACTTCACAAATCAGGGCTGACAAGCAAACCGAGTAAGATATGCCCAATTTATCTCTACCTCAGTTATACACAAAGAATCACTTAAGAAACTTGTATAACTGGAGCTAACTAGGTCTTACAACACCGAGTGCAGCCGTGCGTTGTTACCTTTCAACCTTGCGTGTAACGTATCAGTTCTTGAACAGCCGTATAGCAGAAGAGACGGACTATGGAATAGACAAGAACGTGATCAGGTTACCAAGGTTACAGGTTAATCCGATTTCAACCAAATATGGTCTCAATCTCCTACCTGTGCTTCCCAACTCTCAAGAGAAGTCTTTTATAGTCGTAGGGAGTTCCCAGAGGAGCTGCAACCTATAGAGGATGACTATACCACAACAAGCGTTCACCGAAGTGAAAAGAGTTTACGCTACCTTCCTAAGGACCTTCACGTATGCTTGATGCTTGCGGTATTTGTCCGTAGACACTCTATTTATAACACTCAATAAGATAGGTTGCTTTGGAATAAAGCAATCAATTACTTGTCCCACAAGTTAAGGAAACCCTAAACTTGCCAACCAAGTAATAGAGATTAATCTCAATTGGAATTCTTTTTAAGTTTATCTGCCAAGTGTTTTGTTAGCTCAAAAACACTTCAAGATAGAATCCAACAGACCTGAGATAATCTTTATCTTATTGACTCATTGAGGATCGTTATGGACCACAAAAGATATTTATGTGATATACAAGTCCACCTAAGAGATAAAGGAGTTTAGAGTTTGACTCAAGTGAAATTCTGAAAGAATATCCACTGAATCCGATACCAGCAAAGTAACCAACATTGGATTCGCGTACAGGTTCGCGAAATGTTCAGTCACTTTGGAACTCAGAAGAAATCCGAGTTTCTGGTTTGCGAACCGGTTGGTGAACCGTCCGCCTGTCAGATTTCGTCAACTCTGGATTCCGCTGGAAGTTGTGGGCTTACCAGGACTTAGACGTGTGAACGTCCTCAGCTGTAATCCATGGACTCTTTGTTCAAGAGTATTCCTTTAGATTCATCCATATCCAACTAACGATTTGCAAGCAAACCATTGTAATAGACACATGGCACCTAATCTGTCTCATTCATTCTTGTACTCACAGTATTTGTGGGAGCAAATACTGGTCATGACACAAGGTCACGTTAGACAAGAATACGATCTCAATCGATATTATCACTACTAAAGTAGTCGACTATATTTCGAAAGAATAGAGAAAGTAGAATAGAATAATTTCCATAAAGTCATAACTCCTATTAACCTTTTGTCGATGAAGAATAATTGATGTCTTCTTTGTCTTCACAGTCTTCGTCTTCAAGGTCTCTACTACTTTGTTTATATCCCAATTCCGAAATCTAAACTCTAGTAGGCTAAATCAAGAATTGAGTTTTGACACCTAAAACTGACAACTAGCTTGACATACCAACGCTAGTGGGTTTGACCGGACAATGTCCTAACAATCTCCCTCTTTGTCAATTTTAGTGAGAAAACCTATTTACATATGGATTCAAATAATATACAATGAAGTACTAACCAAATGTATCTCTTGATTTCTTGAATTCTTCAACTTGTCCCTTGGATCTTGATGTGTTCATTAAACTCTTATTGATGAATCTGTAGTCAGCAGTCACAACATATCCAGCTCAAACAACCATAAAGGTACGCTTAAACTTACGTGGGTTAGTATGCTCATCCCACATGTTGTTTGTGCGTAAGAGTAAGAATCTGAGCAACTTTAAAGTTGGTGTATCAAAACTTTTAAAGTGATTCTACTCATTCTTGATACGAAGCTTCTTCTCAGCTTTAATTACTCCCCCTTACTTGATACTTTGTGAAAAGCACAACAAGTAAGCACATGATGTTCTCCCCCTATGGTTATACACCACAAAAATATGACAAAGTAGTTTGAGACTAGGGTTTCATACACCTTCGAGGATAGGTGAAGCTAAGTACTCGCATATCAAGTTTAAAGATAGTATACTTAGGTAATCTGAATAACAAGATTCCTGAGTTCTCACCTTATGGAGAAATATAGATACACTTTCTCCCAATATTCCACATTCACGCTCCCCAAAAAGATTTGTTATTAAGCACAAGTTCAAAAGAACTCTCCCCCGTGTGGTGTCATTCATTAAAGAACAACTGACAAAGACTAACATGGACAAGAACAATTTAATGTTATCCAGTTTTGCTTTGTTAATAATCTCTTTTCCTTAGCCATTTTCTAAGAAATAAGAGTATGATCACAAAAAGTTTTCTCTTCTTAAAACAAGAAGGTATTAAAACTTTTATGATATCTATGACTTTGATATAATCATCACTATAATAGCAATGAATAAAGTCATGTTGGCAACACACACAGCATGATCAGGAAGATCACGTATTGCCCTCTAAGATACACAACTTGTGTTAACAAAGATTGATTTAATCTTAGAGTAAAGGCTTAACTTTTTCACATGGAGTTTCACCAATAAATGTGAATAAAGTTTTCCTTGGAACAAAGGTCACGTTGACTGCATAAGATATTCACGTATTTATGATTTCCATGAGTCATCTGTTAAACCCACACGTCCGACTGAATTTCGACCAAATGCATCCAATCTGAGGTTCACGTAAGGTACGCGTACAGATTGATGCTGTGGAACTCAAGAGTTTTCTGTTTGTGAACGGTTCGGGAACCGTCGTTATACAGAATTAGGGTTTAACTTGGATCCTATAATCGTAGTACTCCAAGAAGGTTTACTAACATAACAAGAATGTCATGTCGGTAGGATTCGCTCTTTGTTCAAAACAGGAGTCATAGACTTTGGTTGCAACTTGTACATTTAAGAACTCTTAAAGCCAAGTTGAGTTAGAGAAACATGAAAGATACTCATTCATATTCAAGGATTTGACAACCTTTAAACACATGAATATTAACTTGATCAATGTTAACATACATTTATGTAATCTCCAACCGGGTCTGTGCCCTATTCTTGTGCTTTACCTCACCGTATCATTCAAAAGGGCACTACATGGTGATGTCGCACAAACACAATCAAGTTGTGTTAGAGTGAACAATTTCTTGTTCACCTTTGGTAGTCAAAACAAGAACTACTACATCACTGGGTTTTTCACCAGAAGCAGTCTTTGGCTTAGATTTCTTTGCCTTACCCTTTTTCCCGTTTTTCCTCCGTAACCCAAGCATCTCATGATGTAATTTAACCATACCAAGTATTTGTTGGTTAAATAACGCACTATTTTTCTTGAATTCTCTTAGGGTAGCCTCACTAGGGTGATCATTCATTTATTGCTCTATTAATATTATGAGCAATATGATCTTTCTTCCCATCTTTCTCATCAAGGTTACTTGAGAGAGAATTGGATTGACTATCCTTTTGCAGGTTAGTTGATCTCCAATTGGGAACATCAGATCTAGTCTTCGCTTGTACAAAGTTGTTTTCCTTTCTGTAATTATGACGATTACGAGAGGACTTTGTAGAGCGTTTATAGGCAAAACTTGGCTTGTCATAATTCTGTTTCTTATGCCTAAAGGTTGGACGTTCACAACCTGGATCATTAGAAGATGCTCCGT